>CAIGQV010018227.1:2803220-2861146 GCA_903798115.1 Danio jaintianensis
TGTGTGTGTGTGTGTGTGTGTGTGTGTGTGTGTGTGTGTGTGTGTGTCTGTGTGTCTGTGTGTATATATATATTACACAAAACAGGGCTTTACAAATATACCCTGTAACATTTTCAAAACGCTCAAACAGTTTGATAAACAGGCCAGGAATGTGTAATTAAAAACAAAATCTAAGGCTGCATTTACACTGCAGATCTTGATGGTCAATTCCGACTGTATCCAAAAAAAAGAGCGGGCGCTGACTGACAACTGATAATAAAAGAGCGCCCTTTTCTCAGTTCCTTTATTTTAAGAGTTCCCACTTAGATATGCTTTAGCGTTAATAGCAGGTTTGACATGCTGTCCCGGGAGAGAACCCTGAGCTCGAAGATAATTGAGCTCAAGGCTCCCGCCCAGTCAAATAAGCATATAAAGGGGTTCGAGATCAGGTAGGTCTCGAGAGCTCCCCTTAGAAAAGGGAGGAAAAGGAGGAGATGGGGTGGAAGGGGGAATTCTTCCGAAATGAAGATAGATCAGTAGAGGAAATCGGTTCATTTATTGTAAGCTTGAATCAATCTGATTGGATTAATACTGATTACTGATGAGTAGCCAGTCGTGCTCAATCATATCATGTGCTCCTCTCGAAATTAGTTTGTGAAACTTCACTTAATCTGTTCATAAGGTTTCACTTTTTTTTAAAATTCTTTTTGACAAGTTGTTTTACTATAGTTTATGACAGAAAAGTTCTCATTTGGCCATCTTCTTTTAATCTAGGCCTTTTAAACCAGTAGGCATCTCAATGTAATGTCCATGGCGTGATTTATGCACGTGATGTATGCAACAGTTTTACTTTATATTGGTTACGTGGCGGATATTGCTCTCTCTCTCTCTCTCTCTCTCTCTCTCTCTCTCGTTAACATGCTTAAATACTTGTACTACATGACAATATAAAAGCTTTTTTAGTCCTTGTGTATGAGATTTAAGGTTTGCAACTCTGCTGAAGTCACTCGCTATGGATTTTAATGACGTGCAACTCGCATTGACAAGTGAAAATCCGATCTACCTGCTTACACTGCAGACACGAGGGCACAGATCCGATTCATATCGGATAAATTTCCACATATGAACAAGGCCTGAATCTGATTTGAGTAAATCGGAATCCATGTGATTTTTTGCTTACACATACGTGGGCCATATCCGATCTGTGCCACAGGAGAAAGAAATCGGAACTGAGTCACTTGAACCATGCAGTGTAAATGCAGCCTTAGAGTTCAACAAAACCTAAGTGATTCTGTATAAATTACACACTTCGGCTTCAAAACAGAGCTTTACAAATACACCCTGTAAAATTTTCAAAACGCTCAAACAGTGCGATAAATAGGACTTGAATGCGCAGTTAATAACAAAACATAGGAGCTTGAAAAATCAGAGCGATTCTATATAAATTACACAAAACATTCATTCATTTTCTTTTCGGCTTAGTCCCTTTATTAATCTGGGGTTGCCACAGCGGAATGAACCGCCAACAGCATATGTTTTACGCAGCGGATGCCCTTCCAGCCGCAACCCATCACTGGGAAACATCCATACACACTCATTCACACTCATACACTACGGACAATTTAGCTTACCCAATTCACCGCATGTCTTTGGACTTGTGGGGGAAACCGGAGCACCCGAAGGAAACCCACGCGAACACGGGGAGAACATGCAAACTCCACACAGAAATGACCCAGCCGAGGCTCGAACCAGTGACCTTCTTGCTGTGAGGCGATCATGCTACCCACTGCGCCACCGCGACACCCCTTACACAAAACAGGGCTTTACAAATACACCCTGTTAATTTTTCAAAACACTCAAACTGCGTGATAAATAGGACATGAACGCGCTGTTATAAATGAGTCTGGATGAGCTATTTCAAGCGTAAAAGCGTCTTAAACTTCTGACAGTTGTGAAGAAGACAAATGTTTGTAGGACGATACCATCACGGAGAGCTGTGTACGTGGGTTTATCAGTGGCAGATGGTATCACTGGCGGACGATGGCACACAGATGGTCCAGGTATCGGGTCGGGTGCCAAGGGGCCCGCTGGGGAACAGGTCCAGAAGATGGATCAGGCTGTCTGGGGCCAGACAAAGGCATAAAACAGGGTCAATATATTCTCTGCCTCCGTATACCATCCTGCACCATTCTTATATATGTCTTCTTTCTCTTGGGATGTGGGGAAAGCTTTTTTGGGGGGAAGGAGGCAATACCTTTCTAACAAATTTATCTTGGGTCGATTTTTTTTTTTTAAGTGTCATAGCCCTTACAAGCTCAAGACAAATGAACATTTCTGCTCTACGGAGCCTGAAGGAGCAGTCGTGATGAATCAAACAGAAAAAGGTGGCCGAGAAGCTCATTGAGCATTGCTTTATCTAGGACACGGACGAATGGATACTGTGTTTAATTATACATTGTCTTTCTTAAGACTTAGTGTTGCTGCAAATAGCAAATGAGATTTAAAAAGAAAAAAGTTAAATAATATTTTTAAAATGATTACTTATTTAATAATTATTTATTAACTAATTTATTTATTAATTACTAATTTTATTATTAAATATAACTATAATTATATATATAATAATTGATTTAAATTAAACACACAAAAAAAACTACAGCTTAGTTCATCATTAAATTAAATTTCATTATACCTTGCTTAGAAAATAAAGTTCAGAGTGAAAATAAAAGAAAAGAAAAAAAGAGAAAAAGAAAGAAAAGAAAAGAAATAAAATAAAATTATATTAAATGTAAAAAATTATTAAAATAAAATTAAAAAGATTAAAAGAAATTAAAAAGTTAAATTATAATAAATATATATATAATTAATTTAATAATTCATTCATTCATTCATTTTCTTTTCGGCTTAGTCCCTTTATTAATCAAGAGTCGCTACAGCGGAATGAACTGCCAACTTCTCCAGCATATGTTTTACGCAGCGGATGCCCTTTCAGCTGCAACCCATCTCTGGGAAACACCCATACACTCTCAAATTCACACACATATACTACGGACAATTTAGCTTACCCAATTCCCCTATAGCGCATGTCTTTGGACTTGTGGGGGAAACGAACACAAACACGGGGAGAACATGCAAACTTCACACAGAAATGCCAACTGACCCAGCCGAGGCGACAGCGCTACCTACTGCGCCACCACGCCGCCCTATTTAATCATTCATTATGTATTAATTATTTATTAACTAATTTATTTAATATTTACTCATTTAAATATAATAATTTATTTAAATGAAACACAAAAAACTACAGTTTAGTTTATCATTAAATTAAACTGATTCATATTGAAATAATGTTGATAAATAATAAGAAAATGTATGTACTAGGCTTAAAAAAAGTAAATAAATAAGTTATAATAAAGTTCTGAGTTAAAATAAAATAATACATTTTATTAAATAATAAATAAAATAAATAAAATAATAATAATAAAATAAAATAATAACTAATTCACTTGAAGTTTGGCTAATGACATAAAAATATAGTTTTTTTATGATAATACTATAACTGTTGAGCTATACATAAAAAATAAAAAAAGGAATAGAAAAATGGACAATTGTATTAGGATATTTCAGATTTTGTTCATTATATTAATCTGAAAGCTCGTATTAAAATGAATCAATCAAACAGAACTTGGTTAGAATTAATTATTACCAAACCAGAATGCATCACATTGGAGATATATATACACTCAAAAATGTGACTGCAAGTAATTAATAACCATTGGAAGTAAAGTTAAATACCTTGCTTAAACAGTCTGTAAATGATGACATGACACTTTCAGCATCTGCAAAAACAAAACAACTGTCATTTCCTCTGCGATATGAACAAATGCCTTTAGAAAAAACTCATTTCAATAAAAGCAATTGGAGAAACAGTAATCACTCTATTATTAAAATGAGGATTTTTCTTCCTTTTCAAATGCTGCTTAAGCTCAGATATTATACACTGTACTGTACATGAAAACAGCAATGTACTTTAAATCTAGTGTGTATTAAATCTAGTGAAAGCAGAGGAGAAATGAGGCAGGAGAAACATTAATCTGTGAGGTTATGAAGAGCCGTACCGACCTGTAGATGCAGGGAGTATCTCTGTCTAGAGCAGATTTACTGCTGAACGTACTCATGGCCATAATCAAGCTCTTAATAATGTTCTTACAGAAACAATGATTGCATTTCCAAGTATGTGCTTTAAAAAGGCTTGTGAGATTTCCACAGTATCAAGCGTTTATCAGATCAGGTCTTGGGAAAAATTGAATAATCTTACCATAAACCAATAACTTATATAATGCAGCACAATAAGGGATATAAAAAAAATTCCCCCTAAATGACTCATTAAATCAATAAAAAATACACTGTAAAAAATATCTGTAAATTAGTTGGGGTTTTTTGTATTTTGTGATTGATTTTATTTATTTTCTTCATGCTTTTGAATTGCATTATGGGATCTTGATCTTTCTTCCAACAACTTTTAACCTTGAAAAGTTGGAAAAAGTGACTTTAATGAACGTTTTTAATAGGTTAAAGTGATATATTGTCTGGGTTGGTGTTGTATATTACACTACAAAAACCTTGTAATAAACTGCCAGTACATTTTCTGCTATTTTACAGACTTATTTCTCTATATATTATTAATTTTTATACATTATATTATTTCAAACTACTAAAATGTCCCATGATAATCAAGGTCCCATAATGCAATTCACAACCGTAAATAAACAGAAAACATGAAAACTGTTCATTAACAGATATTTTGTAATATTAAATAGCTGTTTAATAGTTGAATTGATATATGTTATTATATTGTTATTTCAGTTTGCATGCTATTGTTAATAACAATAAAAAACAACTATTAAACAAAAACAAGACAAAAAAAATCATTAAATCATTATTCATTCATTCATTCATTCATTTTCTTTTCGGCTTAGTCCCTTTATTAATCTGGGGTCGCCACAGCGGAATGAACTGCCAACTTATCCAGCATATGTTTTACGCAGCGGATGCCCTTCCAGCTGCAACCCAACACTGGGAAACACCCACACACACTTGCATTCACACACATACGGCTAATTTAGCTTACCCAATTCACCTATAGCGCATGTCTTTGGATTGTGGGGGAAACCGGAGCACCCGGAGGAAACCACCGTGAACATGGGAGAACATGCAAACTCCACATAGAAATGCCAACTGACCCAGCCGAGGCTCGAACCAGCAACCTTCTTGCTGTAAGGCGATTGTGCTAGCCACTGCACCACCGTGACGCCCACATAACTTTAGGTAGACTTTATTCTGTTTTGTCAAACCAAATACAAAAATTAATGAAAAAAAGAGAAAGATAAAAAATGTAAACGACCAATTCTCTTCTCCACAATGTAGTTATGAAAGTCTAAATGACAACTTTCAATCTTATTCAGTAATGGATTGAAGGAAATAAAGTGAATCGAATGTGTTTCACATATAAATATTTCTATTATTCTTGTAGAGAGTAAAGCTTTTAACTGGTTTGTAGTTATTTCAAAATAATTCATCAAAAAATTCAAGAATTTGTATCAAAATGCAAGCTCGTGCAAGAGAAATGGATGCCAATAATGACAGAAAAGCTTCCAAACATTTTCAGGAGCAAAAACATTCATATAAATGTTACAATGCAAGCTGAAAAACAAGCGGATTGTATTTGTAGTGTGTTCTAGTTGCTCATCACAAAACATGCAATAAAACACACACACACACACACTCACACATACAGACAGATTTCGGTTTTAATCAAGCCCCTTCTGATGACTCGCATATGTGTGTGTGTCTCCTGCGTGCCATGTTCACCAGCGATAAAGGACTTTAGAGATCGCTGGTGAACTACATATCATAACGAACTACAATTCCCATCATTCCGCCACACACACCCGGTTTCCACTTCCACTCATCACACACGCAGCTGCATCCGATCACTTCTCATTGTTTGGACTATTTATACACCCTGCACCCGTCTTGTCTTTGCTCAGTCGTTGATTGTTATTATTTGGTCTGGTTTCTGTTGGTATTGATGGTATGTTTAGCTCATGTTTAAGTCATAGTTCCCGATCATAGTTTGTTATTTTGTTACTTTTTGTTCCTGGATGTCCTGTTTTTGGCACGATGTTTCATCATTAAACTGCACATGGATCCTACTCTTGTCCCGTCTGCAATACCTCCCGGTAACGTGACACTGTGCTGCTGGATGTTAAACACTCCTACTGACTAAACGCAGCTGGTGGAGAAATGCAGGTCATACAGGGGTCACTGCCTGTGACCTCTGACCTCACATAATGTCAGATCCCTCCACACAATAAAGTTAACCAAAAAACATGGATCTGATCACTTAGTGAAGTAGCAGCAAAGCTCTATTCAAAAAGATACACTATTTAAGTAAACCGTGGCCAACTGTGATAAAAACAAGATAATTTTCAATACATTTTTGCCAAAACAACAACCATAAATCATACAAAATATTTAATTAACTAAAAAACATTTGATTTATTTCGTTAATAAAATGACATTTTGATAACAAACAACAATAACCAATAAACATGCATATAAATTTTAAATAATAATAATAATAATAAATACTTCATTATTATTTGTATCTTGTATATCGACTTCAGGATGTCATGTTGGCGCAGTGGGTAGCACGATCGCCTCACCGCAAGAAGGTCGCTGATTCGAGCCTCGGCTGGGTCAGTTGGCATTTCTGTGTGGAGTTTGCATGTTCTCCCCGTGTTCTCGTTGGTTTCCTCCGGGTGCTCCGGTTTCCCCCACAAGTCCAAACACATGCACTATAGGGGAATTGGGTAAGCTAAATTGTCCGTAGTGTATGTGTGTGAATGGGAGTGTATGTGTGTTTCCCAGTGATGGGTTGCGGGCTGGAAGGGCATCCGCTTCGTAAAACATATTCTGGATAAGTTGGCGGTTCATTCCACTGTGGTGACCTCTGATTAATAAAGGGACTAAGCCGAAAAGAAAATGAATGAATGAATGAATATCGACTTCATTAAATTTGCATCAATAAAATGCTACAAATAAAAACAGAAGTCCAGTTAAAAGGTGAGTGTTTATCCTCTGCTGATCATGAAAGTCAAAACGCCTCTCGTCTCTGACTTCTCTATAATCCTTTTGTACATTCAAGGCTGTTTAGCATTATAATGGAACTATAGTTAATATGCAAATGACTGTGAGGATGAAGCATCTCTCAGAGGACCAGAGGAATCTCCACATTAGCATCTCATTATAATGTAACTGAGAGCAATTCGAGAGATGTGATTGATGAAACAAAAAAGAAAAATATAATGACTGTCTTCAAATACTGTATGTATGAATTTGACAGATGATTTCATACATGGTGACTTGTTTTAACTAAACTTAAACACTGCTCAACACTGTTCCATTTTGTTAATGTAAGTTTATGTGAATAAATATATTATTAAATAATTAAATTCTATCTAGTGATAGATCTAATATATAATAAATAATAATAGTAATAAATATATTTTTGTATTTTATTATTATTATTAGTATTATTATTAGTATTATTATTATTATTATTATTATTATTATTATTATATAATTTCAGCTATCATTAATTTTTACATTAACCACATTTACTGTATAACTTACATTTTTAAGGCTAATATAAAATCAATCAAATCTAAATAATAATAATTACACTAATTTAAAACTAATAAAACTAATTTTAATTTACTAAGTTACTAAAACTTCCGGTGTCCACCACCGGGTTCGTGGATTGCCGCCCCGACAGGCACCACAGACCTTACGGCCACAGCTCCTCACATGTCTTTCATTGAGGAAGCAGAGACTGGGGATGCAGGGGTGGACTCACCCATCACCCAAGCTGAGGTCACTGAGGTAGTTTGTAAGCTCCGCAGTGGCAAAGCAGCCGGGGTGGATGAAATTCACCCTGTGTATCTTAGGTCTCTGGATGTTGCAGGGCTGTCTTGGCTGACACGTCTCTACAATATCGCATGGAGGTTGGGGACAGTACCTCTGGACTGGGCAACCGGGGTGGTGGTTCCCATTTTTAAGAAGGGGGACCGGAGGGTGTGCTCAAACTATAGGGGGATCACACTCCTCAGCCTCCCTGGGAAAGTCTATGCCAGGGTAATGGAGAGGAGGATCCGGCCAATGGTTGAACCTAGGATCCAGGAGGAACAATGCGGTTTTCGTCCAGGCCGTGGTACACTGGACCAGCTCTATACCCTCACCAGGGTGCTCGAGGGTTCATGGGAGTATGCCCAACCAGTCCACATGTGTTTTGTGGACTTGGAGAAGGCATTCGACCGTGTCCCTCGTGGCATTCTGTGGGGGGTGCTCTGGGAGTATGGGGTCAGAGGCGCTCTGTTAAGGGCTGTCTCATCCCTGTATGTACAGAGTAGGAGTTTGGTTCGCATTGCCGGCAATAAGTCAGACTTGTTTCCAGTGCATGTTGGACTCCAGCAGGGCTGTCCTTTGTCACCAATTCTGTTCATAATTTATATGGACAGAATTTCAAAGCGCAGCCTTGGGCTGGAGGGGGTCCGGTTCGGGGGCCACAGGATTTCATCTCTGTTATTCGCAGACGATGTTGTTCTGTTGGCTGCATCGAACATGGACCTTCAGCATGTACTGGAGCGGTTTGCTGCCGAGTGTGGCATGGCTGGGATGAGAATCAGCACCTCCAAGTCCGAGGCCATGGTGCTCCACCGGAAAAAGGTGGTTTGCCATCTCCAGGTTGGAGGAAAGTCCTTACCCCAGGTGGAGGAGTTCAAGTATCTTGGGGTTTTGTTCACGAGTGAGGGAAAGATGGAACGTGAGATTGACAGGCGGATTGGTGCAGCAGCAGCAGTTATGCGGTCGATGTACCGGTCTGTTGTGGTGAAGAAGGAGCTGAGCCGAAAGACAAAGCTCTTGATTTACCGGTCAATCTACGTTCCTACTCTCACCTATGGTCATGAGCTTTGGGTCATGACCGAAAGGACAAGATCTCGGATACAAGCGGCCTAAATGAGTTTCCTTCGAAGGGTGGCAGGGCGCACCCTTATAGATAGGGTGAGGAGCTCTATCACCCGGGAGGAGCTCGGAGTAGAGCCGCTGCTCCTCCACATCGAGAAAAGTCAGCTGAGGTGGCTCGGGCATCTGTTTCGGATGCCTCCTGGACGCCTACCTAGGGAGGGGTTCCAGGCGTGTCCCACCGGGAGGAGGCGTCGGGGAAGACCCAGGACATGGTGGAGGGACTATGTCTCTCGGCTGGCCTGGGAACACCTCGGGATCCCCCCGGAGGAGCTGGAGGAAGTGTCTGGGGAGAGGGAAGTCTGGAGTTCTCTCCTAAGACTGCTGCCCCCGCGACCCGGCCTCGGAAAAGCGGTTGAAAATGAATGAATGAATGAATGAATGAATGAATAAAGTTACTAAAACTTTAAAACTGAAAATATAAAAATAATTAAATTCTAAATATAAAAAATATATATGCATAATAATAATTTAAAAAATATTTATTTTTAAAAAATTCCTATCAGCATTATTATATAAAAAGAATATTATAAAATTATTGTTTTTATGGCTACAAAAACATCACTATGTAATATTTTGGCTACATTTTCTCTCTTTTTATGTTTTTGTTAGTTTGTCCCGTCTTGAGTCACATTCCTACAATTAGTTTCACCAGAGACGAATTGTTGGACATTCGGACACATACACCACCAAATGTTTTTCCAGACTTGGATTTATGTGATGTTTTGTTGGACATTGTTGTCGGCGGAGCCGCGGTGCTGCTCAAACGCTGTCGGGCGCGCAGACGAGGGAAGCGAGCAGGCGCGCTTGTGAAACTCAGACAGCGCGGGTTTCGAACTGCGTTGCCTAGCATCCATCTGGCGAATCTCCGCTCTCTACCCAACAAAATAGACGAACTCATTCTGCTCTCTCAGACAAAAAGGGATTTTTTGCATTCTGCTGCTCTGTGTTTCACGGAAACCTGGCTGAACGACGCCATACCGGACAACGCGCTTCATCTACCGGGCTATCAGCTGTTCAGAGCGGATCGCGACAGAGAATCAACGCGGAAATCGCGCGGTGGTGGGACATGCTTTTACATCAATGAAAGGTGGTGTACAGATGTAACAGTTTTAAAGAAGATGTGCTGTCCCGACCTAGAAGCACTGTTTATTAACTGTAAGCCTTTCTACTCGCCGCGTGAGTTCTGCTCGTTCATTCTCGTCAGTGTTTACATTCCTCCGCACGCGCACGCGGGCCTGGCGATACAGAAACTAGCCGATCAAATCACGGAAATCGAGCAACAACACCCGGACTCTGTTTTAATAATTCTCGGGGATTTTAACAAAGCAAAACTATCCCGCGAACTGCCAAAATATAGACAGCATGTTACATGTCCCACAAGAGACAGTAACATATTGGATCACTGCTATACCACAATAAAGGATGCATACCGCTCTGTCCAACGAGCAGCTTTGGGGCACTCTGACCATTGTTTGATTCATCTCATACCAACCTACAGGCAGAAACTGAAAACAGCCAAACCTGTATTAAGATCTGTGAAAAGATGGACTACCGAAACAGAGCGTGATCTACAAGCCTGTTTCGACCTCACTGACTGGAGTGTTTTTGAAGCTGCTGCAAACGATCTAGATGAGCTTACAGAAACTGTAACATCTTATATCAGTTTCTGTGAAGACATGTGCATTCCTACCAGGACTCAACTCACATACAACAATGACAAACCGTGGTTCACTGTAAAACTCAGACAGCTGCGTCAGGCCAAGGAGGTTGCTTACAGGAATGGGGAGAGGGCCTTGTATAAACAGGCCAAATACACACTGGAAAAGGAGATCAGAGTGGCAAAAAGGAACTATTCTGAGAAACTAAGGAGTCAGTTCTCTTCCAGCGACTCAGCATCCGTGTGGAAAAGTTTGAAAAACCTCACAAACTACAAGAAACCATCCCCCAGCACTGTAGACAACGAACGACTTGCAAACGACCTGAATGAGTTTTACTGCAGGTTTGAGAAAACACCCCACACCCACTCTGAACTGCTCTTCACACCACCATCAACACCTCCACCACACCCCGTCTCCCCCACACTTCAGTTCAGTGAAGATGATGTGCGCCAGGTCTTCCAAAAACAGAAGAGGAAAAAAGCACCAGGCCCAGATTTTGTAACACCAGCCTGTCTAAAATCCTGTGCTGACCAACTGGCCCCCATCTTCACCCTGATCTTCAACAGATCACTGGAGCTGTGTGAAGTGCCCTCCTGCTTTAAACGCTCCACCATCATCCCCATCCCAAAGAAACCCAAACTTACAGGACTTAATGACTACAGACCAGTGGCGCTAACATCTGTGGTCATGAAGTCTTTTGAAAAACTGGTGCTGGCCCACCTGAAGGACATCACTGAACCCTCACTGGACTCTCTTCAGTTTGCCTACAGAGCAAACAGGTCTGTGGATGATGCAGTCAATATGGGAGTGCATTATGTTCTGCAACACCTAGACAGACCAGGGACCTATGTGAGGATCTTGTTTGTTGACTTCAGCTCGGCTTTCAACACTATCATCCCAAAACTTCTCCTGCCCAAATTAACTCAGCTCTCCGTGCCCAACTCTGTCTGTCAGTGGATCAACAGCTTCCTAACGGACAGGCAGCAGCTGGTGAAGCTGGGAAAATTCTCATCCAGTACCCGCACAATCAGCACTGGCGCCCCCCAGGGGTGTGTCCTCTCCCCTCTGCTCTTCTCACTGTACACAAATGACTGCACCTCAAAGGACGCCTCTGTCACAATCTTGAAGTTTGCAGACGACACCACACTTATCGGCCTCATTCAGGACGGTGACGAGTCTGCTTACAGACAGGAGGTTAAGGAGCTGGCTGTCTGGTGCAGTCACAACAACCTGGAGCTGAACACGCTCAAAACAGTGGAGATGATAGTGGACTTCAGGAGAAACCCCCCTGCTCTCCCCCCACTGAGCATCATGGACAGCATTGTGGCAGCAGTGGAGTCATTCAGGTTCCTGGGCACCACCATCTCTCAGGATCTGAAGTGGGACACTCACATTGACTCCATTGTCAAAAAAGCTCAACAGAGGTTGTACTTCCTTCGTCAGCTGAGGAAGTTCAACCTTCCAAAGGAGCTGCTGAAACAGTTCTACACTTCCATCATTGAATCAGTCCTCTGCACTTCAATAACTGTCTGGTTTAGCTCAGCTACCAAATCCGACCTCCGAAGACTACGTCGAATAGTTCGGACTGCTGAGCGAATCACTGGTACAATCCTCCCTACTCTCCAAGAACTGTACTTATCCAGAGCAAGCAGAAGGGCTGCCAAAATCACTCTGGACCCCTCACACCCAGCACACTGCCTCTTTGAACTTTTACCTTCTGGTCGACGTTACAGAGCACTGTGTACCAGAACAGCCCGACACAGAAACAGTTTCTTCCCTCAGGCAATCCATCTCATGAACACTTGATGATAGTAATCATGAAACAAACATCACTGCTTGCTATACACTTTTTATACACATAAACACTTATTTAACAACATATTTTACATGCTAATTTGCACATAACAGCTGCTGTTGTATATAGTAATATTCCTGTACATACACTTGTCAATTTGTATATTTGCATTCACTACAACTTTCATTTTTAAAATATATTTATTATCTGTTTTTTGTCCTGTCTCTGTAATTCTGTTGCACTGTAGAAGCTCTGTCACGAAAACAAATTCCTCGTATGTGTGAACATACCTGGCAATAAAGCTCTTTCTGATTCTGATTCTGATTCTGATTTCTCATTTTCATCATTAGATAAAGTACTAGATATATATTTAAAATAAATTGATATTTTAAAAACAAGAACTAATGAAAAAGTCAATCATAAAAAGTTAAATACACGTGTTCTTAAATTGCATTAATAAAATACATTAAAAAGTTAAAGTATACATTTTACTTCATGAAATTTTGCTTCTTTTTTAAAAATATTTCCCAAATGCTGTTCAACTGAGATTTTCTTCAACACATTTTCAAACATAATAGTTTTAATAACTAATTTGTAATAACTAAATTGTCTTGTCTTTGCCATGATGACAGTACTTAATATTTTACTAGATATTTTGCAAGATAATAAAGTGCAATTTAAAGGCTTAACTGGATAAAAATAAAAGTCATTGGAAAACAGTAGGTCGTTCTGTAGTCAGGAATAAAGAAATCAGGAGCTAATAATATTGACCTTTGCAGTTTTTACATTTAAAAAAATATTATTATTATTATTATTATTATTATTATTCCAGCCAAATTAAAGGAAATAAGAAAGTTTTATCATATTTTTCTTCTGGAGAAGAAAAAAAAAAAAAAAAAAAAAATCTAAATAAAATATAAATTAAATTAAATTAAATTAAATAAATAATAAATAAAAATTCCTTGCTCTGTTAAATATCACTTAATAAAAAATATTAAAAATCTTAAAATTCCAAAGGAGGGCTAATAATTTTATCTTCAACTGTATTAGCCAAGCGTCCCTGCATCTGTATGCTAGCTCAGAGCAAGCATCTGTCCTCGTAATGTTGTGTAAATCTGCCTATAAATGACTTGCACAAAGACGTCTCTACACATTACACTGAACGCAACACACACTTCAGCTCCAGGCTCTCGTTTACGATGCAGATGTCAAAATAGCGTCAGGCTTGCAAACATTCAGCGCTTCTGAGTCATGCAGGTCAAGTGATTCAGAAGTAGAGAATATGTCAGGAAATGCAGATTGAGTGTTTCTACACATGTATAAACACACCTGTTGAGATTCAGGAACAACAGCAGTGCATCTTCATTAAAATCTCACTGGAGCTGTGGGGGAATAAAACAAACACTCATTACACACTGTACACACACACATCATTTGACATACAGATGAAGACAAAATGATTCGCCCTCCTGTGAATTGTTTTGTTTTTCAAATATTTCCCAAATTATGTTTAACAGAGCAAGGAATTTGTCACAGTATTTCCTATAATATTTTTTTTTCTGGAGAAAGTCTTATTTGGTTTATTTCGGCTAGAATAAAAGCAGTTTTTAATTTTTAAATCCATTTTAAGGTCAATATTATTAGTCCCTTTAAGCAATATTTGTTTTCGATTGTCTACAGAACAAACCATCATTATACAATGACTTGCCTAATTACCCTAATTAACCTAGTGAAGCCTTTAAATGTCACTTTAAGCTGAATACTAGTATCTTGAAAAATATCTAGTCAAATATTACGTGCTGTCATCATGGCAAAGATAAAAGAAATCAATTATAAATGATTTATTAAACTATTATGCTTAGAAATGTGTTGAAAAAAATCTTCTTTCCATTAAACAGAAATTAAGAACAAAAATTTACATAATTCATAGGGGCTAATCATTCTGACTTCAACTGTATGTGATATATTCAACTTTAAATCACTGTCTTTGAATGCAAAAAGAATTAAGAGAAGATATTTGGAGATGTGTGTGTGATGAACAGTTTCTGGCGTGTGTTTCTGTGGCTGCAGGAAAGAAATGCAGTGCCACGGGAGAGTTATATAAACACACATGACACAAATGAACATGGCATGTTTACATTATATATAGTTGAGGGCAAAATTAGTCGCCCTCCTGTGCAATATTTATTCTTTTTCAAATATTTCTCAAGTGATGTTTAACAGAGCACGGAATTTTTCACAGTATTTCCTATAATATTTTTTCTTCTGGAGAAAGTCTTATTTGTTTTATTTCGGCTAGAATAAAAGCAGTTTTTAATTATTTTTAAACCATTTTAAGGTCAATATTTTTAGTCCTCTTAAGCAATATTTGTTTTGGATTGTCTACAGAACAAACCACTGTTATACAATGACTTGCCTAATTACCCTAACTTTAACCTAATTAACCTAGTGAAGCCTTTAAATGTCACTTTAAGCTGAATACTAGTATCTTAAAATATATACTAAAATATTATGTACTGTCAACATGGCAAATATAAAAGAAATCAGTTATTAGAAATGAGTTATTAAAACTATTGTATTTAGAAATGTGTTTAAAAAAATCTTCTCTCCGTTTAAACAGAAATTAAGGAAAACATATGAAAGAATTAAAATTTTAAAGTAGGGCTAATAAATCTGACTTCAATTGTATATGATCCCATAACTACACACCCACAATATTATCCCAATACCCAATGTTATTACTGGATATTTATTTTCTATTGGGATTAAGAGGATTGCACACTGTTTATGTGCCGCGGACGCCTCATGTTTTTGCAGGAGTGATCTGAGTGCCTAATAGGGCTGCACAATATATCATTTGAGCATTGATATCGCAATGTGTGCATTCGCAATCGTCACATCGCAGCAATGTGGAGTTGAGATTATTATTGTTGATCAGCAATGAAGAATATACAGTGTTTACATTTTACAATACATTTGATTATTCAATAATAGGGGCAGAACAAAATACCGATATGCATGAGGTGGCGCTTCTCGTAATGACGGATCGAACACATATCAATGTTGCATGCCTAAGAAATATATATGCTGTTAATAAAATAAATCTTATAACTTTTTGATGCATTTTTCCCTCTTCATTTACAAATATCATGATATATTGTGGATGGTTTTCTTGTGATATATCGCTGATATCGTGATCTATCATTATCGGGGGCAAAATATCATGATAATATCGTATCGTATTACTGTACCTGAATATCTGACTTCTTATTTCACTTTTGTCTTTGCTCTATCTTATTTATTTATTCTTGCAATTTCTTTGATTCACTCCTCTACAAGGTTATTCCAGTCAAAGTTAATGATTTTATTCCACATAGAGCTATTCAAGTCATCTACCGAAATTGTATTCAGATCGCAATATAAATCGTAGCAAAATAAAACATCGCAATGTCAGATTTTTCCAATATCTTGCAGCCCTAGTGCCTAAAGTTGGAAAATAATGCGTTGCCAATTAAGGAGGCATTCAGCGATTCAACGAGGAGAGGCAATACACACAGCAAGAGCTAATTATACAAGAGAACTGAAATTATACAAAAATTATAAAACTAGTTTGTATTACCTTATTAAAAATGCTATCATAGCGAAATCACCGAATTACAGTCAAAACCCTAACATTAAACAGCTAATATCTGCTTACCAATGATCATTACGAGGAGGAAGAGGAAGACGGCTCACATTCCCTGTTTTTCCCTGGACTTCTAGAGTTACAGGAAGGAAATCGGCCTCTGAATGTTAAATAATGGCTTCAGAATCAAACACATCATCAATACTTTTCCTGTATGTGAGATGATGAGGATGAATCATGAGTTTACAGGCTCTGACCCTCTTCAGCACCTGCTAAAAATGACAGTCATTACTGTCCCGTTATCATCCGCACGATAGCAGCATTATCACATCGCTCAGACAATATGGTACACCGTTAATCATTTCTATAACCGCCTTTTTATAGGAAAATGTGAGCGATGATCATCTGTGCAAAACTCACCACTAGAATTGATTGATTCAGCATCTTGCTACTAAGGGGGTGATTGCATATAATCCCATTTCGATTCAAAAAAGGAAAATCTTAGATTTAAAATGACAAAAAAAAAAATGCTAATTTATATAGTCTGTAATATTGCTGAGAAATCATATTTTTTATATATGTATAAAAATTTTAAGAACATATAAAATTCATTCATTCATTCATTTTCTTTTCGGCTTAGTCCCTTTATTAATCTGGGGTCGCCACAGTGGAATGAACCGCCAACTTATCCAGCATATGTTTTACGCAGCGGGCGCCCTTCCAGCTGCAACCCATCACTGGGAAACATCCATACACACTCATTCAATTCAATTCAATTCAATTCAATTTAGCTTACCCAATTCACCTATAGCGCATGTCTTTGGACTTGTGGGGGAAACCGGAGCACCCGGAGGAAACCCACGCGAACACGGGGAGAACATGCAAACTCCACACAGAAATGCCAACTGAGCCAGCAGAGGCTTGAACCAGCGACCTTCTTGTTGTGAGGCGAACGTGCTACCCACTGTGCCACCGTGCAGCCCAACATATAAAATTATAATTAATTATTAATCAGACTGAAATTAATGGATTTGAATGATTCATGATTGCTCAAAAAAGAATTTGTTTTGCTTTGTGTTAAAACAAAACTGCATACTGCCAGTGGGGTCTGAAAAACTACATCTAAATGACATCCAAATGGGTGTCTTCTGTAAAGCATGATAGGGAAAAAATATATGATTTTTGCAAAAACAAAAAGACGCATTCTAATTTGCTAATAATTTATGCTGTACATTTTATTTTATTTATTTTGTTTTTAATGAAGTTAAAGCAGATTTTTTTTTCTTGTTGATTCAGCATCCTGCAACCACGTTCATTCATTCATTCAGCTTAGCCCCTTTATTAATCAGGGGTCACCACAACGGAATGAACCGCCAACTTATCCAGCATATGTTTTACACAGCGGATGCCCTTTGAGCTCCAACCCATCACTGGGAAACACCCATGCACTCTCATTCACACACATACACTACAGACAATGTAGCTTACCCAATTCCCCTATAGCGCATGTCTTTGGACTTGTGGGGGAAACCAGAGCACCTGGAGGAAACCCACGCCAACACGGGGAGAACATGCAAACTCCACACAGAAATGCCAACTGACCCAGCCGAGGCTCGAACCAGCAACCTTCTTGCTGTGAGGCGACAGCGCTACCCACTGTGCCACCACGCCGCCTTGTTTTAAACATAAAAAAAAATTTTAGATATTAAACAAGGATTAATATCTTAAGTTATTTCATTATTTTTTGTTTCTCAAGTAAATCTTTAGATATTTGTACTGGAAAACAGCAACAATAAAAAGATCATTTCAACAGCTCTCCAAACACACATTTAACCTGAAGTCCAGATCATGATTGCTCACTGGATTATTAGTGCAGATTTGTGACGAAAGATGATTGTGAAAGCATGTCAGACCGCATGAAACTGAGAGAAAAACAACCGAGACGAGGAGAAACGGAGTCACACAGAGGTAAAGACTGCGTGATCTCAACTGTTTACTGTACATTAGGTAAATCTCCTTCATTTGAGCAGATCTATATTATGCATGCTGGCCAATACGCCTCACAATACGCTGCATATACAAGTCTGATTATAAAGGTGTTTAAAAGGCTTTGTGCTCATCTGGATGTTTCTCTCCAGAGACTTTAGAAAGAGGATTTTGATATTGTACACTGCAGAATAATGATGTTATTCCCTAGTTTTTATTTTTGCTTTGTTTTATAGTACAAATGTCTAAAAATATTTTTGTGACGCTTTACAATAAGGCTGTATTAGGTGATGTTAGTTAATGTTAATGTGCATAGGTATACCCAGATTTTCTATATATATTTTCTGTATATTAATCTAAATATTTAATTTATTTTTTTCAGACCACACATAGCAGTATGCATTATTGTTTTAACACAAAGTAAAACAAGTTATGTTATTTATGACGTAATAAAGTTAATCATGTTTCTAACTGAATTGGTTAAATGGTTATACGGTTAATTTGATTCAACTTAAAAATGTAAGGCAACCAGAAATGTGTGTATTTGTAACTTTACTCATTTATTTATTTATTTATTTTGCCAGTGAATCTATTGTTTGTGCTGCTCAGGAGTATTTGCTTGTGTTTTTGACTGCAGTGTAAACACATGACGCTGTCAGTCTTGTGCTGGATTACTGCGGTATCAGCAAACACATCTCTTAGACAGAATCATCGATGGCTCTCAGACTGATTCATTGATGGAAACAGACACAAAGCAAACGCTGATGGAAGGAACTGGCCCGGAAAGGTTATTTGCTTGAGCTTGTCTGTGTTTGTCTGCGGCCTCAATCCTCATGTCAGCATGTTTGAAGATGGTCGCCACAGATATTTGGCTTCCCATCAGCCATCATTTTCTTCATGCCCTTCCATCTGCTTTGCTTTCATTCTTTTGTTTATATTCCCTCCTGCAAAAAAAGAGAGAATCTCAATCTGCGCAAAAATTATGAAAACATAAATGTAAATTAGAGGTACCTTCACATGAGAGGTAAAGAACTCTCTTGGAAAACATAAAAAAAAAAATCACTTGAAAATTATCTTTATTTACTGGATTTATTAGGATTGAAAATCATTGTTATTCCACCAAATTATATTAGCTAAAAGTTAAAACATTGGTATTGTGTTGTCAAATAATATCAATTTTTTGTTATTCTATGCAAATAAAATTCTAAAAAAAATAAAATAATGTTTTGATTATGATTTTTGATTATTAAAAAAAAATTATGATTTTGTTCTCGAATCTGATTGGCTGATAGCCGTGAGATATTAAAGTAATATCAGCACTTGTACAGCCTCTTCACCCTTGTGTATTACACCCTTGTGAATTACTGCAGCTGTTGGACAACATAATGTACTTTTGAGGCTTTTTTAGACGAGAATGTGGTTGTTTAGATTGCAACTATGCAGTTTATTTATAAGGATAGTGCCTATTTTAAAATATTTATCATTTCGAAGATTCAGCCCATTGGCAGCCATCAACCTGTCATACTGAGCAGAGCAAAGACTGTTGACGTTCCGCCACAAGATGGCGAGAGAGACTGCATAATAAGTCCTTAGGGGAGAAAAACAGCATTTTTTCAGCGTACGCTTCAAACTACAGCTGAACAAATCATTACAGAACAGGTAAGTGACATTCTAAGTTGATCTCTCTCTTTTGTGTGTTGTATTTATACCATAGTAATCTGGTAGTGTTTGCTTTGCTTTGGCTTTTTTGGGGGTTAATTATTGTGATCTCCTGATTGCAACAGAGAATACTGGGAAATCTCTGTAGACTGATGGCATTTCATGCCGTTCAGCCTTATAATCTTAAAATGTGAGCAAAATCACCAGTTTTGTCATCACTTTAGACATTACGCTAGAGAATCATTCAAACACTATAGCTCTCTAAAATGACGTTGGTGAAGAAGCAACGGTTTCTGACGTCAGCTGCAGATGTGAATGAACGTCGGAAGAAAGTAGTTCCTCTTACAAAAGGATTTTTGAGACTCTCCGTGTTTGATTTTCTTTTTTATAAACACGATTATGCCGTCGAACTGTTGTATAAACGAAATATCACACTCGTAGCAGTGCGATATGGCTATCGGCACTGGTGGGAGGCATGTGTTGACTCGAGGCCGCAGGCCGAGTGCCTTAGTGTCCCACCAGTGCCGATATACAGCCACATCGCACTGCTACAAGTGTGATATTGCTCATACATATATAAAAAAACTGTTGTCATTTAGGACAAGATCTCTCAATATATACAGTATATATAAATATAAGTATTCTGCAAGCTACTGATGTCATTTCTTTCAAATTTCATAAAATAAAAAATAATTTAATAATTTTAAGCCTATTTTTGCCAGTGAGGCCAGACTAATATTCCTAATTCAAAGACAAAAAATATCATTTTCTGACCTTACAGACTACTTTTTGTCTTCCCTTCACATTTGGTTGGCAGAAACTCATTTATTTTATTTTAATTTTTTTTACATTTTTCAGTAAACAAGACTTAATGTTGTGAGTAATTTCTGAAGTACGAAAGGATTTCAAGTAAATATTAATATGTAATATAAGCAAAATAAAAAAAGCCAATTTATTTTGTAAAATAAGACTAAAACACTGAGGAAGAACACTATTTTATTGTGAGACTTTCTCAAAATGCAAGGTAAAGATATAAACAGGCACAGTATCTAATATGCATCCAATTTCCACAAAACATGCATTATTTACGTTCCTATAACCGCATTTCCACAGCATCGTATATTTGGCTTGTAGAAATCTGGCATTGCTATACCTGCTAATCTGATGCACTGTGCCGTTCTCATAAACATCCGTCTTAGCGAACAAATCAAATGTTTTTATCATAAATAATAATGGGATTTGTGGCAACACTCAGCAGGGCTCTGAGGATTACCGCTCAGACGTGCGTCTAATAAATAAAAAGCCCTTTTCTAATTGAATTCTGCCCGACCGCTCGATGTATTGATGTTGATTAAAGCCTTTACACTGATTAATGATCGTCTTTACTGATGCTGAGCACTCTGGACACCAGCCGTTGAGTCAAAGTTTGGAGGAGAACAAAGCTCGACACACAATCCTTAAAAAAAATGATATAAATTCATTACAGTGTCTTAATTCTCTCGAGTGCAGGTGGTGTGTGTCTACAATGCATTAAATATGGAATAAAATAATGCATTTAGGGAGGTTTATACACTCAAAATATTATTTTGCTGCTTGTTCAAACTACTTATTTAAAATGAGCTAAAACAACACAATTCTTGAGATTTTTTGGGGGGAAAAACTTAATTGTTTTATGTTCAAACCACTTAAATTTGTAAAGTTAACTTAATCGATTTGTGTTACGACAATATGAATGGATTGTGTGGATTTTTTACAGCCAGTGAACTTAAAACACATAAACTAATGGTTGGGCGTCACGGTGGCGCAGTGGGTAGCACGTTCGCCTCACAGCAAGAAGGTCGCTGGTTCGAGCCTCGGCTGGGTCAGTTGGCGTTTCTGTGTGGAGTTTGCTTGTTCTCCCCGTGTTCGCGTGGGTTTCCTCCGGGTGCTCCGGTTTCCCCCACAAGTCCAAAAAAAAAAAACATGTGGTATAGGTGAATTGGGTAGGCTAAAATTGTCCGTAGTGTATGTGTGTGAATGAGTGTGTGTGGATGTTTCCCAGTGATGGGTTGCAGCTGGAAGGGCATCCGCTGCTAAAACATATGCTGGATAAGTTGGCGGTTCATTCCGCTGTGGCGACCCCGGATTAATAAAGGGACTAAGCCGAAAAGAAAATGAATGAATGAATGAAACTAATGGTTTGATTGATGATATTAAACACGGATTCTATTTAAAATAGTCACAATGATTTATGTATGATTCAAGTTAGCCTTATTTATTTTCATTCATTCATTTTTCTTCGGCTTAGTCCCTTATTTATCAGGGGTCACCACAGCAGAATGAACCGCCAACTATTCCAGCATTTGTTTCACGCAGCCGATGCCCTTCCAGCCGCAACCCAGTACTGGGAAACACCCATACACACTCATTCAATGCCAACTGGCCCAGCCAGGACTAGAACCAGCGACCTTCTTGCTGTGAGGTGACAGTGCTAACCACTGAGCCACCGTGCCGCTATTATTTATTGTATTAATGTATATTATTGATCATTTCATCCTTCAATTTTGCTTTTTTTTTGTGGAAAGTGTGTGATGATTGTTTTATTTGATGAATCGAAAGTTCAAGAGAAATCTTTTGTAATAACGCAAAATCAAAGTGTCATTTATTTTTGAATAAAGAATCAATATTTTCTGACTTATTTCTGCTTCATGTCAGCTTTATGCAATTTTGTGTTTCTAGTAAATTTCTTTTTTCAAGTAATTCTAAAATAAAAATAATGATTTTACTAAACATATTCTTAGTAAAAAAAAAAAGAAATAGAATAATTAAACAAATAAGAAATAAATGCTTATCCTTCATAATTCATCATAATGTTTTGTTTCTGTTTATCTCCAAATGCCTATATGAAAGTAAACAATTCACTGAATTTCTCACTGAATTTCTTTCCCACATGAAAAAAAAGACAAAAACACTGAATAAGAAGTGGAAATGTAGCTTATTGCCTTTGACTGATTCGTAGGATTTCTATTTAATTTTACTTGTAGCACTTTGTAGCAGATTCTGGCAGAATGTAAAGTGCGTTATAAATCAAATCTATTATTAATATTCATTCATTCATTTTCTTTTCAGCTTAGTCCCTTTATTAATCTGGGGCAAGAAGGTCACTGGTTCGAGCCTGGGTCAGCTGGCATTTCTGTGTGGAGTTCGCCACAGCGGAATGAACCACCAACTTATCCAGCTTATGTTTTATGCAGCGGATGCCCTTCCAGCTGCAACCCATTACTGGGAAACATCCATACACACTCATTCACACACACACATACACTAGGGACAATTTTAGCTTACCCAGTTCACCTATAGCGTACGTCTTTGGACTGTGGGGGAAACCGGAGCACCCGGAGGAAACCCACGTGAACACAGGGAGAACATGCAAACTCCACACAGAAATGCCAGCTGACCCAGGCTCGAACCAGCGACCTTCGTGCTGTGAGGCGACAGCGCTACCCTCTGCGCCACCGTGCAGCCCATTATTATTATTATTATTATTATTATTATTATTATTATTATTATTATTATTATTATTATTATTATTCACTCAATTTCATCTTTCTTTGCTTGTAGTGGTTTTGTCACTGAAATCAGTTTACATTTACACAGAATATTTACCAGGCACTTTTACCCAAAGCAACTTATAAATGAATATTTATTTTTAATATAGCTCTTACATATCATATATACTGTACAGTTGAAGTCAGAATTAGTCGCATTTCTGTGATAATTTTTATTCTTTTTCAAATATTTCCCAAATGATGTTGAACAGAGCAAGGAATGTTTCACAGTATTTCCTATAATATTTTTTCTTCTGGAGAAAGTCTTATTTGTTTTATTTCGGCTAGAATAAAAGCAGTTTTTAATTTTTTTTAAAACAATTTTAAGGTCAATATTATTCGCCCCCTTAAGCAATATTTGTTTTTGATAGTCTACAGAACAAACCACTGTTATACACAAACTTGCCTAATTACCCTAATTAACCTAGTGAAGTCTTTAAATGTCACTTTAAGTTGAATACTAGTATCTTGACAAATATCTAGTCAAATATTATGTGCTGTCATCATGGCAAAGATAAAAGAAATCAGTTATTAGAAATGAGTTATTAAAACTATTATGTTTAGAAATGTGTTGAAAAAAATCTTCTCTCCGTTAAACAGAAATTGGCGAAAAATATATGAAAGAATTATTTTAACAGAAGGGCTAATAATTCAACTAATAACTTATTTAAAGTTCATAAAATAACTTCAACTGTATACTATTCATATTCATTCATTCATTCATTTTCTTTTCGGCTTAGTCCCTTTATTAATCTGGGGTCGCCACAACGGAATGAACCGACAACTTAACCAGCATATGTTTTACGCAGCTGCAACCCATCACTGGGAAACATCCATACACACTCATTCTCACTAATACACTACGGACAATTTAGCTTACTCAATTCACCTATACCACATGTCTTTGGACTTGTGGGGGAAACCCACGCACCCGGAGGAAACCCACGCCAACACGGGGTGAACATGCAAACTCCACACAGAAAAGCCAACTGACCCAGCCGAGGTCTTGCTGTGAGGCGATCGTGCTACCCACTGCGCCACCGTGCAGCCCTACTATTCATATATATATTATTAAATTACTATTAAAACATTATAATTACTATTACTATTTACTATTCTATACTATTTTTATCCATAAAATGAGAAAAACATCCTTAATTCAAAGGAAAAACAAGATCATTTTCTGATTGCTTTTACAGATTGCTATTTGTGAAATGTAAGCAAGTGTTCAGGCCATGCTGTTTAATATTATGCAAAATACTGCATTTAATATCCCGATACTTATGAAAACAGTGCTAAGAGATTGCTTGAGGCTCCAAATATCAGATCTGTCTTCACATGCACATGCAAAACACACTATAAATATGCAATATCAACACACACACACACACAGACACACACACACACACACCCTGAAGGCAGAAACTCCTGTTGTTCAGACAGATTTACTGTACGTCTGTAAACATGGAGACAGATAAAGCTGAGAGATGAACACGTATGATAACAAACCCACATCACTGACCTTGAGCACAGATGCCGACGTATAAATTCAGTGTCATATTGAGGGAAGAACTGCTGTGTTGACTTTTATCTGAACATATGAAAGCGGCAGGAAGCAATAATGTCTCTGCCGCTGCAGGGTTTCGCCGGTAAACAATGCATGGAAACTCCCAGCATGCCGTTTTGTGGTTTGGATGCATGATGAGGTTCAGGAACGATCATCTACAGGTTTCTGATTGATGGAGCTGAAAAACATGCAGGAAAAATCATGCATGAATAATGGCAGTAAAATAAAGCACTTTTACTTTTACACATGGTGAACGGAGTACAAAAAATATAAATAAATAAATAATATTTGTCACTAAACATCCCAGTTGATTGATTACATTAAACATTTTTGTATTACAACTTTTATAAAATGTTTAAACATGCAAATGAGCATTTATTTAATGAAAAATGTGCTACTTTGCATTCATTTCTATAGAACAAAAATCTGAACGTGCAAAATTCATGTTTCCTTTTTTATACAGAGTATATTAGAAGTTGGGGGTGGCGCGGTGGTGCAGTGGGTAGCGCTGTCGCCTCACAGCAAGAAGGTCGCTGGTTCAAGTCCCGGCTGGGTCAGTTACGTTTCTGTGTGGAGTTTGCATGTTCTTCCCGTGTTGGCGTGGGTTTCTTCCGGGTGCTCTGGTTTCCCCCACAGTCCAAACACATGCGCTGTAGGTGAATTGAATAAACGAAATTGGCCATAGTGTGTGTCAATGACGTGTGTATGGGTGTTTCCCAGTACTGGGTTGCAGCTGGAAGGGCATCCGCTGTGTAAAACATATGCTGGAATAGTTGGCGGTTCATTCTGCTGTGGTGACCCCTGATGAATAAAGGGACTAAGCCGAAGGAAAATGAATGAATCAATGATCTGAAACCTTAAAGTGTGACCAACATGCAAAAAATAAGAAAACCGTAAGAGGGCAAACACTTTTTCACACCAATGTATATAGAGTTTAAGTCAGAATTATTAGCCCCGTGAAATAGTCCTTGCTCTGTTAAACATCATTTGGGAAATATCTGAAAAATAAAACAAATAAAACTCACAGGAGGGCGAATAATTTAGACTTAAACTGTATATATATATAGTAATATTAACACTTAATAGCAATGTTGAGAGCTGAATCCCTAAAGGATGCTGCATGTTTCAGTATTGTGACAGTAGCGCAGCTGCTTTCAAAACAATAACAAGCCATTTTCCAATAAGCAGCAGTGTGGCGTGACGGTATACTGCATTTCTGCTGTTCCTGTCATCCTGTATTGCAATCACAGGTGAGGAAATAAGGCGAACATGCTGTCTTTCTCAGCTAGCATTGAGAAGCCAATTCATTTAGCCAGTCAATCCTGTTTACAGGCATTCATGCAGCACACAATTTGTGTCTTAGTATTGTGAAATAAAGTGACACTTCATTAAATACTGCTGTTTATCAAGCAATCGGAAATATTTGTGGTTAGAGTATACATACTGTACCATTTAAAAGTTTGAGTTTAGTAAGATTTTAAAGGGCTGGTCCAGAGTGTATTTTAAGGCTTGGTTGTGTTTATAAGAAGCAAAGCAACATGTGCTCGTGCTTCATTTGTAAAAAATCGATTATCTTCAATTAATCGATTAATTGATTATATACAGCTACTCAGCTAACATGAAAACGACTGTCATTTTTCCTAGTTCCTCTGAAAGGCCCGCCCTCAAGAGGCTCTGATTGGTCAGCTAACATAATGTGCTGTGATTCGCAGATTGGCTCCACGTCACCAGGAAAAGTGTCACACCTCTACTAGCATGCTCTGTGCCTCTGCTGTGTAAATACTGTCAGTCAGAGTAGCTGTTAGCCGTATCAGTTTGAGCCTGAATCAGACATAAAATGAAGAGGACACAGCTGAACCTCATGGCTGCTCTCTAAAATAAAACCTGACAAGTGTCTTTCATATATATATTCGGATTAAGCATGAGTAAGTAATATGAAACGTACACATATCATTGAGAGTTTGTTATTTGAGATGTAGAACGCAGGGAAGGCGGCCGCATAGAGAGAGATGCTGCAGCGCTGGTGAAGATTGTGGGTGTTTACAGGGGTTTGATGGATAAATATGAATTTGTAGCTAAATTGTTAACGGTGCCAAATAGCGTTTCCCATTGTTTACATCCTTGTTTACGTCCTTGCTACAACATACCGTTAACGCTAGACACTATGCATGTAATAGATCTATTTTAACAAATAAAAATACTTACAGGTTGCTCACAATCCACAGCTTCTTCTATTATGGTTGGAGCTGCTCCTTTGAGGAATTTTTAGCTGAATCCAGCACTGAACTGGGAGAGATTCTGGAAGCTGTCCTTTGTTAAATGCCTATATATATTTTATAATTCTCTGGAACATAATTAAAATTAAACTGTAAGCACTTCTTACCTATAAAGCTTTAAATAATCTAGCTCCTGTTTATCTAACCAACCCTCTGTCTCGCTACAATCCAACTCGCTCTTTAAGATCTCAAAACTCAGGGCTGCTGGTAGTACCTAGAATAGCAAAGTCGAGTAAAGGTGGTCGAGCCTTCTCATTTATGGCTCCTAAACTCTGGAATAGCCTTCCTGATAATGTCCGAGGCTCAGACACACTCTCTCTGTTCAAAACTAGATTAAAGACCTATCTTTTTAGTAAAGCATACACTCAATGCATCGCATAACGGTATGATGCATGAATGTGCTCCACGCAGGTTTTTGCATCTCGTTTATATACACTATGAACAGCAGCTACGCTAATTATTCTCTTTATTCTCTATTTCCACCTGGGGATACTCATCCCGAGGCCCCCAGAGACTATGCAGCGCCACTAATGCAATCCAAGACCTGTGAAGAGATGATCCCAGGGTTTCCATAATCCCGGACCAGGATTCCTGTGAGACCCCAGTGACAGACGAGTCTTCTCTGACGTCCAGCGTTCTCCAGCCTCCGGCGCCTAGACTGCAGCTCTGCACAAGACGTTTGGCCATAGGAGAAATGGTCGTGCCCAACTGAGCCTGGTTTCTCTCTAGGTTTGTTTTCCTTTACTTTCGCAAATTGGTGAAGTTCATTCCTCGCCGCTGTCGCCACTGGCTTGCATGGTTCGGGACTTGTAGAGCTGCGCATCGATGGATTTGTTCTTCAGCATTTGGACTCTCAGCAGTGAAAATTAAACCACACTGAAATGAACTGAAACTCTAAAAACTGAACTGACACCATTTCAATTCACTATAATCTTCTATGTGAAGCTGCTTCAACACAATCTACATTGTAAAAGCGCTATAGAAATAAAGATGAATTGAATTGAATTGAACTTCTCTCTTTGTGTCGTGTCCTTTGGAAGCCCAAATACAGAAACAGAAGAAGTTCTGTGGAAATAGCAGCGTTTGGACGGCATTTTAGCTTTCTCTGCTATAACATTACAGCACCTCTGGCCACGCCCCTTCACTGCGCAGGGGGTGTATGCGTGTAACCTGAAGCGTTTGTGATCTCACTAACCCGGATGTATTTTTTTGTAGTCCCCAAACTTCGTTCGCTGTAGGTTTTGCTAAGCTAACTCTGTAAAAGCCAATGTCTCCCTTTGCAATGATCTTTGATCTTCTGATTACATTCAGAGATATTGTTTATGTTCACACAGCTACATTACACATAAACTAAAATTTAAAATATGATATCGTAGTGGACCACCCCTTTAAATGTTTAACCCTTTAGATAAGCCTGACAACAGGGTTTGAGTCCGGCGAAGAATGGCTCCAGAAAGCATGCAAAACAAAAAACAAAAGGCAAAAAATAAAATAAACAAGTAAATAAAAGGGTGAGAATGTGGTAAAATCTGAAAACGTGATAAAAATCAGGCTGCCGCGAGGGCTTTTCTTTAAATGGATTGCTTTTGAAAACACTATCGGTTGGGTTTAGGGAAGGGGATGGGTGGGGGAATCAGTCAGTCAGTGAGTCAGTCAGTCAGTCGACAGCGGCCTCTAGTGGCTTTACGTGAGGACAGCAGGCGTGAATGGCATTCGCGAGAGAAAGCTGAGATCTGAAAAAGCGTACACAGTGGATTCTGGTGGATTCGCGAAAACAAAAACTGCAAAAAAAACGTACCTCCTGGGACGTATTTCGCGATCTCCAGAAATGTATATAGGGGTACGTATCAATAATGAGCCTGGGTTGCAAATCATTCTATTTGTTGAAACACAGAGAAAGCTGTGGCCAAATTATGACTCAAAATCACTTTAGAGTGGATGAAAACATCCCCAACAGCACACAAGGGTTAAGACAGGGGTTCCTCGCATGAGGGTGATCATATTTGAGACTTCATGCCATCTAAAAGTCTAAAACTCAATCTATGATGCATAGTTTAGAAATATCTTGGCTCCACAAATTGCTTCAATTATCAGCAGGCTATTAGTCTGTCTGTTCAATTCAATTCAATTCATCTTTATTTCTATAGCGCTTTTACAATGTAGATTGTGTCAAAGCAGCTTCACATAGAAGTCTCTTGTACTTCGTCTTCAGAAGTACTTTAAAGTCTGCATGAATCGGAAGCTGTGACTGTTTGTTATTTTTTGTATCAGAATCAGAATCAGAATCAGAAAGAGCTTTATTGCCAGGTATGTTCACACATACGAGGAATTTGTTTTCGTGACAGAGCTTCTACAGTGCAACAGAATTACAGAGACAGGACAAAAAACAGATAATAAATATATTTAAAAAATGAAAGTTGTAGTGAATGCAAATATACAAATTGACAAGTGTATGTACAGGAATATTACTATATACAACAGCAGCTGTTATGTGCAAATTAGCATGTAAAATATGTTGTTAAATAAGTGTTTGTGTATAAAAAGTGTATAGCAAGCAGTGATGTTTGTTTCATGATTACTATCATCAAGTGTTCATGAGATGGATTGCCTGAGGGAAGAAACTGTTTCTGTGTCGGGCTGTTCTGGTACACAGTGCTCTGTAGCGTCGACCAGAAGGTAAAAGTTCAAAGAGGCAGTGTGCTGGGTGTGAGGGGTCCATAGTGATTTTGGCAGCCCTTCTGCTTGCTCTGGATAAGTACAGTTCTTGGAGAGTAGGGAGGATTGTACCAGTGATTCGCTCAGCAGTCCGAACTATTCGACGTAGTCTTCGGAGGTCGGATTTGGTAGCTGAGCTAAACCAGACAGTTATTGAAGTGCAGAGGACTGATTCAATGATGGAAGTGTAGAACTGTTTCAGCAGCTCCTTTGGAAGGTTGAGCTTCCTCAGCTGACGAAGGAAGTACAACCTCTGTTGAGCTTTTTTGACAATGGAGTCAATGTGAGTGTCCCACTTCAGATCCTGAGAGATGGTGGTGCCCAGGAACCTGAATGACTCCACTGCTGCCACAATGCTGTCCATGATGCTCAGTGGGGGGAGAGCAGGGGGGTTTCTCCTGAAGTCCACTATCATCTCCACTGTTTTGAGCGTGTTCAGCTCCAGGTTGTTGTGACTGCACCAGACAGCCAGCTCCTTAACCTCCTGTCTGTAAGCAGACTCGTCACCGTCCTGAATGAGGCCGATAAGTGTGGTGTCGTCTGCAAACTTCAAGATTGTGACAGAGGCGTCCTTTGAGGTGCAGTCATTTGTGTACAGTGAGAAGAGCAGAGGGGAGAGGACACACCCCTGGGGGGCGCCAGTGCTGATTGTGCGGGTACTGGATGAGAATTTTCCCAGCTTCACCAGCTGCTGCCTGTCCGTTAGGAAGCTGTTGATCCACTGACAGACAGAGTTGGGCACGGAGAGCTGAGTTAATTTGGGCAGGAGAAGTTTTGGGATGATAGTGTTGAAAGCCGAGCTGAAGTCAACAAACAAGATCCTCACATAGGTCCCTGGTCTGTCTAGGTGTTGCAGAACATAATGCAGTCCCATATTGACTGCATCATCCACAGACCTGTTTGCTCTGTAGGCAAACTGAAGAGAGTCCAGTGAGGGTTCAGTGATGTCCTTCAGGTGGGCCAGCACCAGTTTTTCAAAAAGACTTCATGACCACAGATGTTAGCGCCACTGGTCTGTAGTCATTAAGTCCTGTAAGTTTGGGTTTCTTTGGGATGGGGATGATGGTGGAGCGTTTAAAGCAGGAGGGCACTTCACACAGCTCCAGTGATCTGTTGAAGATCAGGGTGAAGATGGGGGCCAGTTGGTCAGCACAGGATTTTAGACAGGCTGGTGTTACAAAATCTGGGCCTGGTGCTTTTTTCCTCTTCTGTTTTTGGAAGACCTGGCGCACATCATCTTCACTGAACTGAAGTGTGGGGGAGACGGGGTGTGGTGGAGGTGTTGATGGTGGTGTGAAGAGCAGTTCAGAGTGGGTGTGGGGTGTTTTCTCAAACCTGCAGTAAAACTCATTCAGGTCGTTTGCAAGTCGTTCGTTGTCTACAGTGCTGGGGGATGGTTTCTTGTAGTTTGTGATATTTTTCAAACTTTTCCACACGGATGCTGAGTCGCTGGAAGAGAACTGACTCCTTAGTTTCTCAGAATAGTTCCTTTTTGCCACTCTGATCTCCTTTTCCAGTGTGTATTTGGCCTGTTTATACAAGGCCCTCTCCCCATTCCTGTAAGCAACCTCCTTGGCCTGACGCAGCTGTCTGAGTTTTACAGTGAACCACGGTTTGTCATTGTTGTATGTGAGTTGAGTCCTGGTAGGAATGCACATGTCTTCACAGAAACTGATATAAGATGTTACAGTTTCTGTGAGCTCATCTAGATCGTTTGCAGCAGCTTCAAAAACACTCCAGTCAGTGAGGTCGAAACAGGCTTGTAGATCCCGCTCTGTTTCGTTAGTCCATCTTTTCACAGATCTTAATACAGGTTTGGCTGTTTTCAGTTTCTGCCTGTAGGTTGGTATGAGATGAATCAAACAATGGTCAGAGTGCCCCAAAGCTGCTCGTTGGACAGAGCGGTATGCATCCTTTATTGTGGTATAGCAGTGATCCAATATGTTACTGTCTCTTGTGGGACATGTAACATGCTGTCTATATTTTGGCAGTTCGCGGGATAGTTTTGCTTTGTTAAAATCCCCGAGAATTATTAAAACAGAGTCCGGGTGTAGTTGCTCGATTTCCGTGATTTGATCGGCTAGTTTCTGTATCGCCAGGCCCGCGTGCGCGTGCGGAGGAATGTAAACACTGACGAGAATGAACGAGCAGAACTCACGCGGCGAGTAGAAAGGCTTACAGTTAATAAACAGTGCTTCTAGGTCGGGACAGCACATCTTCTTTAAAACTGTTACATCTGTACACCACCTTTCATTGATGTAAAAGCATGTCCCACCGCCGCGCGATTTCCGCGTTGATTCTCTGTCGCGATCCGCTCTGAACAGCTGATAGCCCGGTAGATGAAGCGCGTTGTCCGGTATGGCGTCGTTCAGCCAGGTTTCCGTGAAACACAGAGCAGCAGAATGCAAAAAATCCCTGTTTGTCTGAGAGAGCAGAATGAGTTCGTCTATTTTGTTGGGTAGAGAGCGGAGATTCGCCAGATGGATGCTAGGCAACGCAGTTCGAAACCCGCTCTGTCTGATTTTCACAAGCGCCCCTGCTCGCTTCCCTCGTCTGCGCGCCCGACAGCGTTTGAGCAGCACCGCGGCTCCGCCGACAACAATGTCCAACAAAACATCACGTAAATCCAAGTCTGGAAAAACATTTGGTGGTGTATGTGTCCGAATGTCCAACAATTCGTCTCTGGTGAAACTAATTGTAGGAATGTGACTCAAGACGGGACAAACTAACAAAAACATAAAAACAACAGCAGAGCTCAACACGGAGGCGGCCATCTTCGTCGGCGCCATCTTGGTTTTGTGAAGCAGTTCCTAGAGAAATGGAATATTAAATGAGAAAACAGTGGGCGTGGCTTGTTTTTTCTACTGCGAGCTGATTGGATGTAGTTAAGTAGCCATTTAATTCAGAAAGATTGGGAAAAGGGTTTGTGGAGAGTTATTACAACCTAACAGACTTCTCCTCCTCACCATTTCTGTTTGTTTTCATAGCGACTGACAGTTGGAGGGGCGTGGTTAAGTATGTTAGCCACGCCCAATACCTCAGACAGACCTAATCTGAGAATTTAACTGAAAACAAACAGGAAGTGCATTTGCAGATTTCAATTTTAGATTACAAGGGCAAACTATTTTTTTCTTAATGACATGCACTGATTAATTGTTCACCACATAACTAGCAATGTGAGCTAACAAAATCAGTATGGTTAGTTTTGATATCACTTGTTGAACTTTAAACTTTTTATTAGCAATGTGTCCATCAGAAATAAACTATTATGTATGAAAGTACCACTGGTTGATGGAAATCTGGAGGAAAGAGAGAGAACGAGAGGAATACAAAAACAGGAAACTGAAACAGCCAAGGCAACACGCGAGCAGATGGAGCTGCACACCCACACTCACACTTACAGTATCACATAGAGGCCTGAAAACACATGCACAGCCATTCATGCATATGCTCGTTCACACACACACACACACACACACACACACACGCATATACGCCATAATATCATCACCCGCCGCACTCGTTCACCTGCCAGAGGAAAGACCGCACCCTTCCCAATAAAGGAGGCCAAATACACACAAAGTTGATCAGAGAAGAATGGGAACAAGAGACTGGAATGGGAATTTTAATAGAGATTTGGCAGAATGTTTATCAATATCCTCTAAACCAATCAATTAACACTAGATTATGCCTCGTCCAGTTCAAGCTCCTACATAGATTACACCTCCAAAAAGAAACTACACAGGAGTTTCCTCAATATATCTCCTATTCAGGGTGTGAATTACAGGGGGGTTTCACCCCCCTAATTAATGCTTGATCCCCCCTAAAGGACGTCAAAACAACATGTATGGGGGGTCAGCCCTCTATACAGTGAGATATAGTGCATCTTAAATACTAATATTACTAATTGAAATAATAGATAATATAAATATACATGGGGCGTCACGGTGGTGGTGGTGGTGGTGGTGGTGTACACAGTCAGCATCAGAACACACACAGGCTCCAGCTCCATGTTAATATGCACTCACAGTATCACATAGAGGCCTGAAAACTCATGCACAGCCATTCATTCATATGCTCGTTCACACACACAAACGCCATCCTTATCATCACCAGCCGCACTCGTTCACCTGCCAGAGGAAAGACTGCACCCCTCCCAATAAATGAGACCAAATACACAGTCATCATCAGAACACACACACACACAGCCTCCAGCTCCATGTTAATGTGTTCATATGCATTTGTCAGATCGGTGAGGAAGAGAAGCACAGCTGCCTGATGGATGATAAGGTTAATCTGCTCTCCTCCGGGACAGAAGCGGTTAATGCACGCCCAAGCACACGTTTCGGAGCATGTCTTCATAATCCAGCAGTCATGCTCTGGGATAAAAGAATGATTTAACGCTGATGCATGTGTGGTGTGCAATGTTAAATATGGCAATGCAACTATATACAGGAACATGAGCAATGAAGGCTGTCAAAAACTGCAATCAAATCACAGTTTTATTTATTTATTTATTTATTTATTTATAACTAAATAAAAAAAAAAAAGATTAGCTCTTCTGTTCAATTGTAATTCTGTCTTATATATTACACAAATGCTGTTTAAGGAAGATTATTTTTTTGCAACACATTTTTCAACATTATGGTTTTAATAGCTGATTTCTTTTGTCTTTGCCATAATGTCTTTGCCATGATGACAATATTTTACTAGTTATTTTGCAAGATACTAGTATTCTGCTTAAAGTGACATTTAAAGGCTTAATTACACTGAAAAAAAAGATTAATTGGAATTTGTACGGGCTGAATTTAAACAAACAAATGAAATGTAGTAATGTTCAACTTAATTTGTTTGTTTAAATTCAGCCCGTATAAATTGTTTGCAACCACTTACCTTTAAAAATGTAGTAAATCCAATGAATCATTTTTTCAGTGTAGGTTAAATAGGTTCACTAGGCAAGTTAGGGTAATTAGGCAAGTCATTGGACAACAGTGGTTTGCTCTGTGGCCAAGCTAAAAAATATATATATTTAGGATATATAGGAGTCTAATAATATATTTTTTAAATAAAACTGGCAGCCTAACTAAAAGAAACAAGTCTTTTCCATAGGAGAAAAAAATAATAGAAAGTACAGTGGAAATGTCCTTGCTCTGTTAAACATCACTTGGGAAATATTTGAAAAAGAACACAAATTTCACAGGAAGGAAAAATTTTTGCCTTCAACTGTATGTGTGCATAAATATTGGCACCCCATATGGATTCATATGAACACGCTATTTTTGAAGTACAGTATATTCTAGTACACCTGGGTGACAAATAATGTCCATTTTCACCATCAGGGTTATAGAATAGAATAGAATAGAATAGAATAGAATAGAATAGAATAGAATAGAAAGGGCGACACGGTGGCTCAGTGGTTAGCACTGTCGCCTCACAGCAAGAAGGTCACTGGTTCGAGTCCCGGCTGGGTCAGTTAGCATTTCTGTATGGAGTTTGCATGTTCTCCCCGTGTTGGCGTGGGTTTCCTCCGGGTGCTCCGGTTTCCCCCACAGTCCAAACACATGTGCTACAGGTGAATTGAATAAACTATATTGGCCGTATAGTGTATGTGTGAATGAGTGTGTATGGATGTTTCCCAGTACTGGGTTGCAGCTGGAAGGGCATCCGCTGTGTAAAAAAACATATGCTGGATAAGTTGGCGGTTCATTCCGCTGTGGTGACCCCTGATGAATAAAGGGACTAAGCCGAAGGAAAATGAATGAATAGAATAGAATGCCTTTTATTGTCACTGTACACATATACAACGTACATTATATACATATGCAATGAGATTAAACGCATCTCCCTACTCAGTGCAAACAGGTAAATATATTCATATAGTACAAATCACACTAAACAAGTTACAGAGAAAATAACTGTAGATGATAAATAGTAATGCAAAAATAGGGGATGAGAGGGGAGTAGGGTGAGGTGAAGTAAACAGTTCTGAGGTGAAACGAGAGAGAGATATAAAATGTAATATGTAAATGTAAGAGGATGAATAGTAGTGCAAAATAGGGGATGAGAGAAGGGTAGGGTGAGGTGGAGTAAACAGTTCTGAGGTTGAACAAGAGATATATAACAGATGTCATTTCCAGAAGAAAATAAATAAGAGAAAATATAGTTATTGAAGTGTTATGAATGAGTCTGGAGGAGTACGAGTGCCTGCCTTTTAGGATGAAGGTTTTAGAGGCCAAAAAAATCTCCAAGAATCACAGCTGGAGAACTGCAGGAGTTATTTGAGTCTTGGGCTCAGAAAGTGCACAAAACTACAATGCAATGTCAGTAACATCACCACAAGCTGTCTGAAAGGCTTTCAAGAAAAAAGCTTCCGCTCTCAGCCAAAAATAGTGCCTGAAGTGTCTGAAGTTTGCTAAAGTGTCTGAAGTTTGACAAAATCTACTGAAACTTCAAATGTGATCAAGTTTTATGGTCAAATTTAATCAAATTATAGCATTTGGCAATAAATACAATAGTACAGACAGAGAGGTAATATGGAAAAGTACCTCATGTTCCCAGTTAAATCTGGTGGAATTTTTCTGCCAGAGGAAAGGAACATCATGTTAGGATAAATACAATCAAATCAAAAATTATATTATCGTCATTTTGTTCACAGTAGTCTTTGTTTATGTTTATCAGTGGCCGCAGTATTACCGGAGGGCACCATATATCAACTGCTGTAGGCATGAATGCTTCACATATTGAGGACAGGTGGACTAACTGATCAATTTAATTCGGCTAGACTGAAATCTCTGCTGTCGGGGGTCTGACACGCTCTCAGATTAAGAACGGACGAGAGGTGAGGGACTAAATGACTGAGTCCGACATTCTCAATTCCCTGTCGAATATTACAACAGCTCGCTTTTGGCAGCAAATCAATGCGAGCCGAAATGAGAACAGGAGCAGCGTGAACACAAACCACTGTTATAGAGTGAATTAGGATGTAATTCATGCAGTAACTTTAGCCTGTGAATTTGTGCAATTGTGCATGTGGTCCTACGGGGTTTCAGAAATATATGTCCGTGCTTGGCTTCAGTGGGAAACAGCAACTTGAGCATGAAAATGGTTACATAATTTAAGGCCCGTTTCAAATTTTTGACTAAAAAAGCGGGTGGTATTTTTTTTTTGTAGAGTTACTGCACCAAGTTTTTGCTTTAAATGTGCAGTATGTAAGTTTGACACCCAGTGGTTGACTAGGTATTGCACTCCTGGATCAAAACACAGGCAAACGCAGGTTGCCAGATTGATGTGAGGGTACCTGAATATCGAGCCTAAAGGCTGATTTGAACCGTTTTCTAACTAAAAGCAACGGCACGGGATAGAAGAAATATTTTTTTCATATTAAAAGGAGTTTTAGTTCTAACCAACACCTGAAATTTTGTATTTTAGAAACGGCTTTTATTTCTCACAGGTGAACAACAGGATAAACAATGATGACCTCAGGTACACCTCATGTGCTTTATTCAGTGTTAAATGCTAATAATGTGAGTTTGAATGCAATTTCACATGACAATTATTGCCATACTACTGAAAGCAGCAGCAGATTCAGATCTGGAAAATAAAATAAACCGTTTGAAATTGAACTTTAGAACTGTGACTCAGTGCAAGCCAAGTTACAAAACAAATATCAATCATTCAGCATGTACACTTGATAATGTTAAAGAGGTTTAATATGTATTAATTAGATTATAAACCACTTCGTGAGTGAGTGCATATTCTGTGCTTTTGAATGGCTGTATTTAAATTTCTGTCATGTTTCGTCTGGTGCAAACAGCCAAATTGCTTATCACTGCAAATCACGGGGTTACAATGTAACCTGTTCACCTAATATTAACGTTCGTAATATTTATATTATTTGCTAATTATTAACCTCATGTAGAACTCTGAATCTGCGTCTCATTTCATAGTCTGCTACTGTCCACCAGAGGTCGCATTTCAGTCACAGATGCATGCTTTGAGAGCCTTCCTGACCGAATGAATCAAATACACGGTTTTCCAGCAAAGCAACCCGAGGTGCTGAAATGTAATTGGCTAAACTGGCACTGGGTGGGTTAAAAGAACAAAAACAAAGACAGCTTTCCAGCACATTTTCAAAGCAGAATATCTGACTTCAGCATTGTTTTTCAGATAAACAAGAATGTTCACTTAGCATGTTTCTTAAATATCTGCAGACATATTATGGTATTTTTATGCTTTAGAAGAGTCAAAAACTTACATACAGCACCTTTAATAATAGACATGCATCATATTAAGAGTCAGCTGGGTTCAGATACTTCAAGACCCACTTTAGTGTTATTATAAATACATATTTTAACATTTTAAATACATGAAACTGTAAACATATCATAATAATTTAAATTAGAATAAAAGGTAAATAAGCAATAAAAGTCAAACAAGCAAATGAAAATAACAATAAAATAAAAAAAAAGGAATAAAAACTATTGTATAATAGATTTAAAATAATTGTTTTAAATATTTTAAATATAGTCATAATTTTTTTTACATAATTATTTACATTCATTTATAATGGTTATTTTAACACCTTGGATTTCTGGGAGACTAAATGAAAAAAAATGGCATCATAACCTAATATAATTGTATTGTAAATACAATCAGAAATTAATCATTTATATTAATTAGTTTTTTTATATTAAATTAAATAACATTTTTAAAAATATATTACTATTTACAATTTTTTTTTATTATTTAAATTTATTTATGTTTATTTTTTCACCTTGGATTTCTGGGACACTAAATGGGAAAAATGGCATCATAACCTAATATAATTGTATGGTAGGTGTCACGGTGGCGCAGTGGGTAGCATGATCGCCTCACAGCAAGAAGGTCGCTGGTTCGAGCCTCGGCTGGGTCAGTTGGCATTTCTGTGTGGAGTTTGCATGTTCTCCCCATGTTGGCTTGGGTTTTCTCCGGGTGCTCCGGTTTCCCCCACAGTCCAAACACATGCGCTATAGGTAAATTGGGTAAGCTAAATTGTAATGTGTGTGAATGAGTGTGTATGGATGTTTCCCAGTGATGGGTTGCAGCTGGAAGGGCATTCACTGCGTAAAACATATGCTGGATAAGTTGGTGGTTCATTCCGCTGTGGCGACCCCAGATTAATAACATAAATTTTATACACATAAACACTTAACAACATACTTTACATGCCAATTTGCACATAACAGCTGCCATATAACGTTGTATATAGTAATATACCTGTACATACACTTGTCAATTTGTATATTTGCATTCACTATTTACTTTTATTTTTAAAATATATTTATTATCTGTTTTTGTCCTGTCTCTGTAATTCTGTTGCACTGTAGAAGCTCTGTCACGAAAACAAATTCCTCGTATGTGTGAACATTCCTGGCAATAAAGCTCTTTCTGATTCTGATTCTGATTAATAAAGGGACTAAGACGAAAAGAAAACGAATGAATGAATCAATTGTATGGTAAATACAATTTGAAATTAATAATTTATATATATATTTTTTATTAATTTAAGTATTTTTTTTATGTAAGATCAATTTGAAGTTAATGTATATAAATATTTTAATCAAATTATGAATAAATAATTTACATTTGAATATATTTAAATAATTTAAAATGTACACATTCATTCATTCATTTTTTTTTTCGGCTTAGTCCCTTTATTAATCTGGGGTCGCCACAGCGGGATGAACCGGCAACTTATCCAGCATATGTTTCACGCAGCGGATGCCCTTCCAGCCGCAACCCATCACTGGGAAACACTCATACACACTCATTCACACACATATACACTACGGACAATTTTTAGCTTACCCAATTCACCTATACCGCATGTCTTTGGACTTTGTGGGGGAAACCGGAGCACCCGGAGGAAACCCACGCGAACACGGGGAGAACATGCAAACTCCACACAGAAATGCCAACTGACCCAGCCGAGGCTCGAACCAGCGACCTTCTTGCTGTGAGGCGAACGTGCTACCCACTGCGCCACCGCGTCGCCTAAAATGTACACAATTATAGTATTTAAAGGAAATATTTAAAGGAAAAGTAATGAAAGGTTTATTTTTCAGGGTAATAATTACATCCAAGTATTTTAAAATATATATTAAGAAATGTTTCTATGACATCATAAAGCAATTTGTTTTATAATTACTATAATAGTTATTTTTACACACTGTGTCCCTGGGAGCCTAAATGTAAAGTAAAATCAATTTCAACAAAACATGCAGGTTTTTTCACACATTTACACAATAATATTCCACACAGAATGAATAGCAAATAGAAAATACGTCACATTTACAGAAGAGGATGTGTTATTAATTTAATTGAAGTCTAATGTATATTCATTCATTCACGTTCCTTCAGCTTCGCCCCAGCGGAATGAACTGCCAACTATACTCCAGCATATGTTTTACACAGCGGATGCCCTTCCAGCCGCAACCCAGTACTGGGAAACACCCATACACTCTCACATTCACACACACACACACACACACTCATACACTACGGCCAATTTTGTTAATCCAATTGCATGTGTTTGGATTGTGGGGGAAACCGGAGCACCCGGAGAAAACCCACACCAACACGGGACAACATGCAAACTCCACACAGAAATGCCAACTGAACTCGAACCAGTGACCTTTTTGCTGTGAGGCAATGGTCCTAACCACTGAGCCACCGTGCCGCCTCCTAACGTATATGCTCCAGCTTAAATAAACAGGTTTCTAGTTAATTTTCAGTGTGTTTTTTGAGCTCCATTTACTTCTAGTATCTAGAATTGCTGTTTAGGTGTCAGTATGGATGCTTAAATACATAAATACTGCTTAAGCATGTGTTATGCAACAGGCCTGAGGTGACACCGTGTGGAAAAAAGACAAACATAAGCATCTCAAAATTCATTTCCCGCCTCCAGCATGTGTTTCTCGAGTGCGACAGTGAGTAAATAAATGAGTGTGAGTGTCCTTCTCTATCCAGGCAGACTCTAGGGATTCCTCCTATAGAGGTCAGTGTGTGTGCATGCGATCAATCACGTAAAGAAAAACTCAGCGCAAAGACTTTGAGTTGCACCAGACAATAAAGGGAAAGCATCATTAAGTGTTCAACATAGATGTTCCTCCTTCAATAATGTTCAATGCCCTGCAGGAGGAAACTGGTTGATGAAAACAACACAGGAATGACAAATAATGTTTTATATCTGGCCCTTTTAGGCTTTTAGGCCATTTTAGTGACTGTCGCTTTAAATTCAAATGAGATTGTGCTCTTTTCAAAAGAGGGCGGGGCTACAAATGCCTGTGTGTCAGCATAGTGGCAGAATCAAAAACGAGACTAAAGTCATATGCTAATGAGAGAGAGATGGTCACTAGTGGGCGGGGCTTTCCTCCTCTTTTTTTTTATTACACACCCTACGTTTGTATAATTTCTAAGTTTAAATACACCTTACTCTTATTCTAATGTGTTGCTAATGCTTTCCAATGTACTGCTTTATTTACTGAGTCAATAAAGCTGCTTGAATCCTCAGTGTTTAGTCCCAGAGAGTGAGACACGAAAGCAGACAGACATTCCCATGGGTTTGAGAGATAAACGGAGACACCAGAGAGCTTCACACCTTTATCCGGAGAATCCGAGGAGATCAGATGAAAAGCACAGAGAGAGGAAGAGGAAGAGGAGCTGACAGCAGGATCAACACTCAAAATACAGCAAACCTGGAGGATTGAAGACTCTCCCGCAGTCACACACAGCAGAAACAGAACCCAGGTGTGAGGTCAGATGCATAATCAGCACGATGCTTTATTATAAGACACCACATACAGGACAAAACATCAGCTCGGACTCACTATGTACAAATTTGCATATAAATATTGCGTGCTGCTATGGATATGAGAGTTTGTACTGTATATACAGTTGAGGCCAGAATTATTTGCCCTCCTGTAAAATTTTTTTCTTTTTCAAATATTTACCAAATGATGTTGAACAGAGCAAGGAATGTTTCACAGTATCTCCTATAATATTTCTTCTTCTGGAGAAAGTCTTATTTGTTTTATTTCGGCTAGAATAAAAGCAGTTTTTAATTTTATTAAACCATTTTAAGGTCAATATTATTAGCCCCCTTAAGCAATATTTTTTTTCAATTGTCTACAAACCACTGTTATACAATGACTTGCCTAATTAGCCTAATTAACCTAGTTAAGCTGAATACTAGTATCTTGACAAATATCTAGTCAAATATTATGTACTGTCATCATGGCAAAGATAAAAGAAATCAGTTATTAGAAATGATTTATTAAAACTATTATGTTTAGAAATGTGCTGAAAAAAAACTGCTTTCCTTTAAACAGAAAAAGGGGGAAAATATACAGGAGGGCTAATAATTCTGACTTCAACTGTATATGCTGAGAAATCTGAGTTTTTGAATGTATTTTTTATGTGACAATGATTATACAAATTCTACAAAAATATAGTTATTTTATTTATTTATTTATTTATTCACTCTACAAAATTATTGTTTCAAATTATTATTTCTGATTACTCACCTATCTAAGATTATAATGACTTCCCCCAAAAACTATGCCTTAGCATATGTAAAATTATATATTTTATTATGTTTTTTATAAATAAAAATAAATAAATAAATAAATAAATAAATAAATAAATAAATAATTAAATAAATAAATAAATGAAAACAACTGCATTACGTAAACAAACTGTAATTTTTTTATATATATTTTTGGCAGTTATCATAAGAGCTGATGCTGGTACAGAAATATTCAATATATCTTTATTTCTATAGCACTTACAATGTAGATTGTGTCAAGGCAGCTTAACATAGATGAAGTTCTAGTAAATTAAAACTTTGATATATGAAAATATGATGTTTTTGTCATAGACATTTTTATTCTACATGGACATAAGTGGAATTTTTTTAATGATTAATTATGACAGTGTTTTAATCGCATATTACTAAGAGTTTATTCTCATAACAATTTTGACTTTTCTCAAAATATTTTTACTTTGTTCTCGCAATTTTGACTTTATTCTCATAATATTTCCACTTTATACTCGAAATACTAAATTTATTCTCAAAATATGACTTCAATCTTGTAATATTCTACTCTTTTTTTTTTTTACGTGGTAATAAAACTTAATGAAAGCAAAAATGTACTAAAGTGAAAGTACTTTAGAAGTGCTGAGTAAATTTTGAGTAAATTTTCATTTGCTGAACAATCTCTTTAAAGTAGCATCATGGCCTTGTGAAGCTCAATATAATAACTGACAGGTAAAAACCAAAGGAACATGGAGATGAAAGAAACACATAATCAAGCATAACAACACGGCAATTATACTTGCAGGCACTTAAGTGAACAATCTGATATAATGCAGCTCTCACTGAATAATTACAGTCTTTAGATCCGGATAGAAATAAATCCAGTAAGATCAAGCAAAGAGACCATGTCACAGAAACTCTACCCAATAAAATCTAAATTAAAGAGATAATTGCACTAATAAAGCTAAACAAACATTAAATCAAGGCTGATTTATTCATTCAGTGTTGTTCATCCATAGTCCCTTATTTATCAGGGGTCACCACAGAGGAATGAACTGCCAACTACTCCGGCATATGTTTTACACAGCGAATGCCCTTCCAGCCACAACCCAGTACTGGGAAACACCCATACACACTCATTCACACACATGCACTAAGGCCAATTTAGTTTATTAATTTCACCAATAGTGCATGTGTTTGGACTGTGCGGGGGAAACCGGAGCACCCGGAGGAAACCCACGCCAACACGGGGAGAACATGCAAACTCCACACAGAAACGCCAACTGGACCAGCTGGGACTCAAACCAGCGACCTTCTTGCTGTGAGGCGACAGCGCTAACCACTGAGCCACCGTGCCGCCCAATGTCATTCATTGACATTTAAAAACACTGCATTAACACTGCATTAAATTGATTCACAGAGTTATAAAAGATTTATATTTAAAATAAAGACTTTTGAAAGTTCTAGTTATCCATTTTAGTATCATGAAACAAATTTATCATAATTGATATATATGAAGCAGCAAAACTGTTTTCAACATTAGTAATAATAGTAATATTATTTTTTTGAAACCACCATAAGTCACATTGAAGAAAAAAAAAGCAATAAAATCTTCTGTTTATAATGCAACCCTGTGGGGATTTCCTGGGTTTCTTCTTCTAAAGTTGAAGTCAGCATTATAAGCCCTCCTGAATTATTAGCCCTCTATGTATGTTTTTACCCCAGTTTCTATTTAACAGAAAGATTTTTTTCAACACATTTCTAAACGTAATAGTTTTAATAACTCATTTCTAATAACTGATTTCTTTTATCTTTGCCATGATGACAGCACATAATATTTGACTAGATATTTTTCAAGTTACTAGTATTCAGCTTAAAGTGACATTTAAAGGCTTAACTAGGTTAATTAGGTTAAAGTTAGGGTAATTAGGCAAGTCATTGTATAACAGTGGTTTGTTTTGTAGACATATAACAAATAATATTGCTTAAGGGGGCTAATAATATTGACTTAAAATGTTATTGTTTTTTTATTAAAAAAAATTTTTATTCTAGCCGAAATAAAACAAATAAGACTTTCTCCAGAAGAAAAAATATTATAGGAAATACTGTGAAAAATTCCTTGCTCTGTTAATCATCATTTGTGAAATATTTGAAAAAAGAAAACTTCACAGGAGGGCGAATAATTATGACTTCACCTGTATTTAGAGTTTCTGATTTACTTCTGAATACACAACTGTGCTTCACTGACAAGATGGCAAATCACAGCTAAATCAATTTCATTTTGATTTTATCGCCCTGCCCTAGAGAAGAAGGAATGAAATGAATGAAAGAGAAAATATAAGTCCATCTGACCCATTATTGGTGCGTGTCACTCTGCTCTCCTTCTCCAAATGTTCTCCATCTTCTAGTAAACTTCAGTCCTGTGTCACCTCAGGATGGTCAGTGCAATTCCACAGTAATCAAACCGTCTGCTCTCTCTAATCTTCTCCGTTTCTCTTTATAAGAAGGTTTTCTCATCTCATCCTGGTCTACAACACTCGATAGTAGAACAAGCACTGTTTCAGATCAAAAAACTCACTTTTATATTAGGACAAACCCTTGAAAACATTTATTCTTAGATGCTTTTGCAAGAAGTAAAGAAAGCCCCGATGGTTCGTCATAGCCTTTAAACACAACTTGAGAAAATTATTTTTTAATTTTTTCATCCGTCATGGCACTCAGTGAACAATTGCCTGAATCACGCTCATTAATATCAAGAGCTTGTTTCGAACTGCAGTTTCTATGCCTCAGTGTGTCTCAGTGTATGAAATGCTTCAAAAGTAGCAACACTTGATGATTTTTACAGCATTATATTTTCCTCTAGTGTTCTTGAGTCACGGCACCACTTAACTTGAGATCTCCAGTCTGGTAATTACCAGACACGCTCTGTGGACACATTTATAAGTCATTCTGCTATAAGAAAGTGTCTGCCAAAAAGAGAACCAACAAATGAAAGACCAAAAGCACACTGCTAACACACTCCACCAATGGTAACCAATCAGACACTCAGGACTAAGTTAATATATATTTAAAAAAAATACACCTTCCTGATGATGCATGCATGAAGTAAACGCTTAACGTGACAATGCAACAGGAGAGTGAAAGAGAATTTATTTCTCCAAGATACTTCTTATGAATAACTAACAAATGGTGCATATTAAACTGCAAATGTTAATGCTGTAATAAGCATTTAAATTTTTAGGCATTATGGCCAAACATAATGGTTATTCATTCATTCATTCATTCATTCATTCATTTATTTATTTTATTTATTTATACTTTTAAATATTCATAAAATAAAGTGGAAACAGCATGGAAATATCATGAAAAAACTATAGAAATAGCATTGTTGTAATGTTAATCATAATGAATGCTGTATATTAACAAATGATAATGCTGTAAAATTTTATGCAGTATTATATTATATTATATTATACTATAATATTCATTCATTCATTTTTCTTCGGCTTAGCCCCTTTATTCATCAGGGGTCGCCACAGCAGAACGAACTGCCAACTTATCCAGCAAATATTTTACGCAGCGGATGCCCTTCCAGCTGCAACCCATCACTGGGAAACACCCATACACTCTCATTCACACACATACACTACGGACAATTTAGCTTACCCAATTCACCTATAGTGCATGTCTTTGGACTTGTGGAGGAAACCGGAGCACCCGGAGGAAACCCACGCCAACACAGAGAGAAAATGCAAACTCCACACAGAAACGCCAACTGACCCAGCAAGGACTTGAACCAGCAACCTTCTTGCTGTGAGGCGACAGCGCTACCCACTGCGCCACCCTGCCCTATATTATATTATATTATATTATATTATATTATTCATTCATTCATTTTCTTTTCGGCTTAGTCCCTTTATAAATCTGGGGTCGCCACAGCGGAATGAACCGCCAACTTATCCAGCATATGTTTTACGCAGCAGATGCCCTTCCAGCTGCAGCCAATCACTGGGAAACATCCACACACACACTACGGACAATTTAGCTTACCCAATTCACCTACAACGCATGTGTTTGGATTGTGGGGGAAACCGGAGCACCCGGAGGAAACCCACGCGAACATGGGGAGAACATGCAAACTCCACACAGAAACGCCAACTGACCCAGCCGAGGCTCGAACCAGAGACCTTCTAGCTGTGAGACGATTGTGCTTTTTTTGGTGAATTAAAATAAATGTAACAAACACTGTAAAATGATCTAGATCAATGCAGTACATTAGAAAGAAATCTTAAAAATACAAAAATATGACCAAACATTGACTGCAAAATGTGGTACCATCACAGCTCTTTTTGCCACCAAGACACATCTTACTGCCTTCCGAAGACCTTCAGTAACACAATTTTCCACTGAAAAGCCTGAGCTGTTTGCTATTGCATTTGTTTTGTTTTGTTTTTATCTCGCTGGAAAACACTTTCTTACCAAATTGCTTTAAAGACAGAAAGAAAGATGGCAAAGGGCATAAAACGTGTGTGTGTGTGGTGAGTGCGATTAGTATTCGGTGGCGAAACTCCATCCTGCCGATTGTCAGCAGCACCTGGTCACGCCTCAGAGCGCAGCGCAGGGCCACAGCAATGCATGATGGAATTGATACGGCCCTCCCTGGAGGAAGAGGAACCATGTCAGAGAGGAGTTTGCCTAACAAGACTCGTTCTCCTCCTCTGAATTTGGTCGTCTGGGTTTTTTCTGAAACCCCGAGTGGGACTGAAACGCGAACCCAAACAAGGGCTTCCCCACAGGGATGAGACCACATCCCAATGTGCCGAAAAAATCCCTTTACCTGTCAAAGACTTCTGACAGTTGGAGCTGCTTCACTGTGACTGACTCCCAAAATAGACTGTGCATTCCCTACAAAATCTCTTTTGGGAAGAAAAGCGCTGCTAAACATCTCATGCCAATTGGTTTAAATCTCTTATTTGATGTCTGATGTAATGTCAACTGAAACACGAAGAGAGGGCGGGACATAGAATAGCTCCTCTCTTTAAACAGCCAATAGCATTTAGTTTTCATCACAGCTCTGTCAGGGAGAGTGTTTGAGCTAAAGCGCATCAAATGAAAAGCAATTGAGAAGAAGGGGGCGGGGCATGTCAGACACTAGAGAGCGTTTGATTGGTCAGAAGATTTGATGAGAAACTGAAGTATGAGGTGACGTGAATAAAATTGTTGATCCATTTAGGCGGAAGTGACACACTGCAAACTGTAGATGTTTATATCGGTTTTATATCTTCTAAATGAAAATTTTGTAGCACTCTAGATCATAGATACCCTTAAAACTACATACTGATACTAACATCTGAAAAACGCTATTTTAATTTCACTGGACCTTTAAAGGTGCAGTATGTGCAGTATGTAACCACCCAGTGGTTGAAGTAGGTAATGCACGCCTGGTTCAAAACACACGCAAGCGCAGGTTGCCAGATTGACAACATCAACAGAGGTGTGCCTGACTGTTGAGCCTAAAGGCTGATTTAAGTCGTGTTCTAAATAAAATAAAATGTGATAGAAGGAATGTTTTGTGGACCAAACAGCCAAATTGCTTATCACTGCAAATCTTGTCACGTAGCGTGTTGTTAGGACACCGGGTTACAATGTAACCTGCTCACCTAATGTTTACATTCATAATATTTATATTATTTGCTAATTAATAACCACCTCATGTGGAACTCTGCATCTGCGTCTCATTTTGGGGTCCGCTACTGTCCACTGGAGGTCACATTTCGGTCGCGGACGCATGCTTTGAGAGGTTTTTTGAATGAATGAATGAAATACGCGGTTTTCCAACAAGGCAACCCGAGGTGCTGAAATATAATTGGCTAAACTGACATTGGGCGGGTTAAAGGGACCAACACGCCCACTGCCACTTCAGTCAATTATATTTCAGCACCTCGGGTTGCCTTGTTGGAAAACAATGTATTTGACTCATTCGGTCATGCGCCCGCGACCAAGATGCGACCTCTGGTGGACAGTAGCAGACTCCGAAACAAGACGCAGATTCAGAGTTCCACATGAGGTTATTAATTAGCAAATAATATAAATATTATGAGCGTAAACATTAGGTGAGCAGGTTACATTGTAACCCCGTGTCCTAACAACACGCTATGTGACGAGATTTGCAGTGATAAGCAATTTGGCTGTTTGCACCAGATGAAACACCACAGAAATTTAAATACGGCCATTCAGAAGCACAGAATATGCACTCACTGCACTCCAAGAAACAGTAAGGTTTATAATCTAAATAATACATATGAAACCTCTTTAACATTATTAAATGTACATGCTGAATGATTGATATTTGTTTTGTAACTTGGCTTGCACTGAGTCACAGTTCTAAAGTTCAGTTTCTACCGGTTTATTTTATTTTCCAGATCTGAGGTGAACTATCTGCTGCTGCTTTCAGTAGTATGGTAATAATTGTCATGTAAAATGGCATTCAAACTCACATTATTAGCATTTAACACTGAATAAAGCACATGAGGTGTACCTGAGGTGATCATTGTTTATCCTGTTGTTCAGCTGTGAGAAATTGAAGCCGTTTCTAAAATAGAAATTTCAGGTGTTGGTTAGGACTAAAACTCCTTTTAATATGAAAAAAATATTTCTTCTATCGCGTGCCGTTGCTTTTAGTTAAAAAACGGTTCAAATCAGCCTTTAGGCTCGATATTCAGGTACACTCACGTCAATCTGGCAACCTGCGTTTGCCTGTGTTTTGATCCAGGAGTGCAATACCTAGTCAACCACTGGGTGTCAAACTTACATACTGCACATTTAAGACCATTTTGGCACATTTTTACACTGGAATGAACTTGACTGAATCAACACTGAATTCAGTGAGAATCAAATGAAAGAAAATCAAGTTAAAGAGAATGGAGTGAAGTGCGTTTGAAAACATTTGTGGTGAGAACGTGAACCCACCTAAAAAAAATGATTTGTTGTACTCTCCCATTCACAGCGCTCTAGGTTTACCAACTATAGTAAACTTCCGACTTCTGCTGCTGAGAAACCCAGAAATGTGAAAAGGCTCCATTGTCAATAAGTCATAAAGTACTCACCTTCAAGTGTTTTGAGCAAGAAACGCTCCGTCAATTCCAAGCGATATTTCAACTGTACCTTTAAATGAGAAACACATAATTATTATCATTCCAATCACAGCACTGAAGTTGACATCAAAAGACTCACAGTGTTCTCTAGTGAAGGTCTCACACCTGTATTAACAGGAGGAATCGGATGAGAAAAAACACTTCCTTAAAAACGAAACAAAAAAAGATCTCCTGCTTTATGCTAGATCGGTTCTTCTCAGCTTTTGTGTTATTTCAAGAAAAAGGGTTTGCTAAGAAAACATTTAATAATCAATAATGATATGGATAACACTTTCAATTTGTCAACAAAATGTGTCAACAAAAGTTTACTAATAATTAAAAAAAAATACATCTAAACACGCAGTTAAAGTCAGAATGACTAGCCCTCCTGCATATTTTGTCTCCAATTTCTGTTTAACGGAAATAAGATTTTTTTTTAAACACATTTATAAACATAATAGTTTTAATAACTCATTTCTAATAACTGATTTCTTTTATCTTTTTCATGATGACAGTATATAATATTTGAATATTTGATACTAGTATTCTAGCAAGTGAGGGTAATTAGGCAAGTCATTGTATAACAGTGGTTTGTTCTGGAGACAATCAAAAATTAGCTATTAATATTGACCTTAAAATGGTTTTTAAAGAAATTAAAAACTGCTTTTATTCTAGCTAAAATAAAACAAATAAGACTTTCTCCAGAAGAAAAAAATATTATAGGAAATACTGTGAAACATTCCTGAATCTGTTAAACATCATTTGGGAAATATTTGAAAAAGAAAAATCATTTAATAATTTTGACTTCAACTTTATATTTAACCTAAGATAAACTATAAAACAGAATGTATCAATGATAGGCCAAAAGAATTAATCAAATTAATAAAATATAAAAATATGATAGTGGCCTACATTTAACGGTGCTCAATATATCTGCTCAGAGTTTAATACTCTTCAGTATAAATGCATTTTTTCAAGGTGTTAATCCACATTTTCTTTAATTATCATTCATTTATTCATTTTCCTTCGGCTTAGTCCCTTTATTTATCAGGGGTCGCCACAACGGAATGAACCACCAACTATTCCAGCATATGTTTTACACAGCGGATGCCCTTCCAATTTAGTTTATTCAATTCACCTACAGCGCATGTGTTTGGACTGTGGGGGAAACCAGAGCACCCGGAGGAGACCCACGCCAACACGGGGAGAACATGCAAACTCCACACAAAAATGCCAACTGACCCAGCCAGGACTCGAACCAGTGACCTTCTTGCTGTGAGGCCACAGTGCTAACCACTGAGTCACCGTGCCGCCCATAAATAAAGTCTTTTTATAAAAATTATAACTTGTGGCCCTTCGTTTTTAATGTAGTTTAAATGTTTGAGCTTGAATACCCCTGATCTACATGAATCAATAATAAAACACCGACATCATCTTTTCCATTTATAATAAGATAAAATATTTACAGGTATTTTCTTGGGACTCGTGGCGGCAGATTAAAAAAAAAGACAAGCTGCTATTAATAACAGAATAAACCAATTATTAAGCAATTTGCGTCTCTCCAGTGTTCACTATCAGACTTCAAATATCCATAATTGATGTCTCAACATGTACATGTCAAGAAACCGGGGACTTGGAGATCTCGTATTTAATAAAAGTGAAGCAGCATCTGTCAAACATATGAGACAGAAAGCACACGGATCAGCCACCAAAACAGATCTATTAAACTGCAAAGAAGAAGAGATGATGATGATTATGATGATGATGAAAGAAGAGGATGATAATAGGCGACTGGAGGGATTTAAAATGAGAAATGAGCAAGAGAAGAAGACAAACATGCAGAAAAAGAAAGTGTAGACACCTCATGTGACAGCAACACATTCATTCATTTATTTTCCTTCGGCTTAGTCCCTTTATTCATCAGGGGTCGCCACAGTGGAATGAACCGCCAACTACTTCAGCATATGTTTTACACAGCGGATGCCCTTCCAGTTGCAACCCAGTACTGGGAAACATCCATAGACACTCATTCACACACACACTCATTCACATCGGCCAATTAAGTTCATCCAATTCACCTATAGCGCATGTGTTTGGACTGTGGGGGAAACCGGAGCACCCGGAGGAAACCCACGCCAACACGGGGAGAACATGCAAACTCAGAAATGCCAACTGACCCAGCCGAGGTTCGAACCAATTGTGGTTATCAGCTGAGTTTTCCATTGAATAAATCCATGAATAAACATACTGAAGCAAAATAAAGGCTTCTCGTGTTCAGGTAGAGCGCAATGAAGGAGAAAGGAACTAGAGAACAATGCACACTACATAGGGAATGTGTCAGTCAGAACACAGTTTATGCATGGATCCTTTCTAACGAGCTGGTTATCTAAATGCGTTAAATAAGAGAGACAAGCAAAATACGTTAGGTGTCAAGTTGCAAAACTATTGGATTACTTTCTTTAAAATTGTTTCTGATATTCTGGGGGTCAAGTAGCTGTTTGCCCTTTAATCGCGATCTTTGGTGTTCCCTCTCAGTGTCAACCTTTAAACCGGAGACATGCTGACATTGTGGCTTTTGCATCTCTTCTCACTAGGCGCAGAATACTGTTGTCTTGGACCTCCCCACAACCCCCCTCTATTTCATTGTGGCTCAAAGATTTGGTCTTCTTTTTAAAACTTGAGAAAATTAAATACAATATCAGAGGTAAAGGAGAACAGTCTTTTGAAAAATGGCAACAATTTATTGCATTCTTTAATTATTTAAAAACCTTAGATGTGGATTGAGTGAAGGTATATGTGTATGTATGTATATGGTTTGTTATTATTTGGGTTTTTTTTCTGTATTTGCATTTATTTTATTTTTTATTTTATTTATTTATTTTTTTCAGATGTTGATTGTTTTATTTGGGTATTGTTTTGTTGGGGCTAGATAGGATTGTATATGGTGTGTGGGTTGCTGTAAAATATAAATGATATTTGCAAGAATAAAAATTCCATGACAGAAAAAAAAATGTATATGTTAGATGTCCTGGATCAGGTCCAATACGTAGTGGACACTGCAACGCCCATGCTACTGTGATACTGTAGTGCAATAATGTGCTTTAAAACAATAATTAGTGTGAAAAGTGCTATACAAATAAACTTAAAACTTGGTTTAGGGTTGGGGTAGCGTTAATAACACAATGTAATTGGTAATTCAATAATTAATATAACCAGTATTAGCAAGGACCAGGATTGAGAAATGCTGAACTACACTGAACCCATTTCATCTGCTCCCCAAAATGATCAGGTTGGGAGAATGAATTTTCCAGGCAAAGGCAGATGGCTAGAAACCCAAAGCCCCTGACTACGTCTAAAATAAAGCGTGTGCACATCCTCAGCTCCAGTTAGTCTTGAAGATAAAAGCTTGAGAGGGCACATGCTGGAGGAACACGCTGAACCTTTAATGGACCCTTCAGACCACATTTTATGCCCTGGTTTTATTGGAACCATGAATATGATTCTCTTATGATCCTACATCACATCACAACATTCACCGCTGTGGATTCCAGAACCTTCTTTGGGTTTTATCGTCCGCTTTAAACGCCTGGAAGACTTTAAAGTCTAGAAACACAGTGTGCAGAGCAAAAGAGCCCCAAAAGAGCCTCGCTTTGCACACATAAACATTGACTAGAGATTAAAAGCGAATCACATGCAGATATTTGCATTAAGGTTTTTGTGTTCAATTTTACCATGTACATACAGTGAGGTAAATAAGTATTGAACACGTCACATTTTTTTCTGGGAATAATATTTCTAAAGGAGCTGTTGACTTGAAATTGAACCAGATTTTGGTAAAAACCCAAACAATACAAACATAAAAATCTGAAAAATGAGTTGTGTGTAATAAGAATGAAATGACACAAGGAGAAAGTGCTGAACTGCTAAAATGTATTTAATACTTTATATAAAAGGCTTTTTTGGTGCTCCAGCTTAAAGACGCCTCTCATATGGAGAATGAAGACACATGCATTGCTCAGGTGTGAGTTTCTCACAGACTTCAACAGAGTGTAAAAATCTTGATGATTTTGTGGGTCTCGTCTATCAAATCTGAGCTTTATTTTATATTCTCTATTGGATTCGGGTCAGGTGATTGGCTGGGCCATTCTACAGCTTGATTTTCTTTCTCTGAAAGCATCTGAGAGTTTCCTTGGCTGTGTTTTGGATCATTGTCTTGCTGAAATGTCCACCCTAGTTTGATCTTCATCCTCCTGCTAATGTAGATGTTGGACTGAAGCAGCTGATATTCATTTACACTGAGGAAGGGCAGAGGGTTGCTGAAGAACTACTGAGAGATTTCAGCTGCTGTCTGGGATTTCACTGTCCAAATATACCTCGCTTTCTTCATGTGTTCAATACTTTTTCCCTGCGTCATTTCATTTTATTACACATAACTTCATTTGTAAACTAATTAGTTTTGTTTTCTTTGCATATATGGATTTCTTTGGTCGTTACCAACATCCGGGGAAAATTTCAAGTCAACAGCACCTTTAGAAATATGTTTTCTGAGACAAATGGTGACGTGTTCAATACCTATTTTCCCCGCTGTAATGTGTTTTGGTCATCCAGACTCCACATCAGCTCATTTGCTTATTATTATCTATTGTCATCTTTCAAATGCACATATGCAACACAATACATATGCAATAGACAACATCTGAAGTGGATCAAAAAACAATTTTCAAAACTGTCCAAAGACAAGAAAGGGTGTTGTTCAACAGTTTTAGACAATTTTCATAAACTTTTTTGCTCCACTTCAAATGTTGACTGCTGTATATATGCAGCATATGTTTGTACTAAAAAAAGGACACATATGTATAATGTAATGTAATAAATTAAACTAAACCAAAACAGTTAAATGGTTATACTCATGAAAATACGAGTGTAGTCACCCAACATCTTTAAGAATAGAAATATAATACATTTAAATATTTCAAAAAATAATTTCTCTTTATTAAAATTAATGGATTTTTTTGTAACATACTCATTGAAGTGTACAAATTTTTGCTCCATGATCTTGAGTTATTTTGTATATCTGTATGGGGTGTACTCATTTATGCTGGGCACTGTACACACACACACACACACACACACACACACACACACATTTATTTCTTGCTTTCCAGTACAAACATTTTTAAAAATCAAAATACATGCAAAATGCAATCAGATTAGAAGTCTTCTTTACTGAAATAAATAAATAAAAAAAAAAGAGTTTTTTTATTTTAAAATATACGTATATAAATACATTTATAAATAAATCAATGATAAAATTAGGCTTGTTTTTCCATTCCACAGGCAGATTTTTTCCCCTTTTTAAAGCTTAATTTTTATATATACATTTGCAGAAAACACGTAATTTTTCTTATTTTTTTTAAGCATATTGATATAATAATAGGGCATCATGGTGGCGCAGTGGGTAGCACGCTCGCCTCACAGCAAGAAGGTCGCTGGTTCGAGCCTTGGCTGGGTCAGTTGGCATTTCTGTGTGGAGTTTGCATGTTCTCCCCGTGTTGGCGTCGGTTTCCTCCGGGTGCTCCGGTTTCCCCCACAGTCCAAACACATGCGCTATAGGTGAATTGATGAACTAAATTGTCCGTAGTTTATGTGTGTGAATGAGAATGTATGGGTGTTTCTGAGTACTGGGTTGCAGCTGGAAGGGCATTCGTTGTGTAAAACATATGCTGGATAAGTTGGCGGTTCATTCCACTGTGGCGACCCCTGATGAATAAAGGCACTAAGCCGAAAAGAAAATGAATGAATGAATGAATGATATAATAATGGGGCGACACAGTGGCTCAGTGGTTAGCACTGTCAACTCACATCAAGAAGGTCGCTTGTTCGAGTCCCGGCTGGGTCAGTTGGCATTTCTGTGTGGAGTTTGCATGTGCTCCCCGTGTTGGCGTGGGTTTCCTCCGGGTGCTCCGGTTTCCCCCACAGTCCAAACACATGCGCTATAGGGGAATTGAATAAACTAAATTGTCCGTAGTGTATGTGTGTGAATGAGTGTGTATGGATGTTTCCCAGTACTGGGTTGCAGCTGGAAGGGCATCCGCTGTGCAAAACATATGCTGGATAAGTTGGCGGTTCATTCCGCTGTGGCGACCCCTGATGAATAAAGGGACTAAGCCGAAGGAAAATTAATGAATGAATAATATTTAGATGTTTGTACTGGAAAATGAGTCAAAAATCGTATTGTGAGAGATTGCAGAATGCAACCGTGATAAACATTTCCACAAACAAAAACATGTGCACCTGTGTTTACCTCACAGGCAGGTGCTAAATGACTCCACTGCATCATTCTTACCATATAAACACACTTACACAAACATAACGAGTGTTTGTGAGGCCTGATGATTCATGCTTACAAGAAATTCACACAAATTGTAAGGCTGTAAATATACTTCAGCGCATTGCAGTTGTGCAGTCCTGCTGTACTGTACATACTTAATGTGCAAGACATGCATACAGTAGCTCTAATAATAACTACAGTTTGTTTTTGCTTAGTCAGGTGACAGTGTGTCTCTCTGAATATGCATGACACGACGCATAATCAAATAAAAAAAGACCTGTGCGCTCTCTATTAATATGCATACACTGTTAAATATAATAGTTGCAAATAAAATATATTATTAGAATATGTTGAAAAGAATATGATAATATATTCATTCATTCATTTTCTTTTCGGCTTAGTCGGTTAATTAATCAGGGGTCGCCACAGCGGAATGAACCGCCAACTTATCCAGCATATGTTTTATGCAGTGGATGCCCTTCCAGCTGCAACCCATCACTGGGAAAATGATAATATATATTTTTACATATTTATTTTAAACTCATTTTTAATATAATTGTTTAATATGCTGATCATTTCTGAAATTTACTTTTGATTTCTGAATTTAAAACTTATTTTACTTAAAGTATGTATGACAAAAATTTAAAGTAAAATAAAAATTAAATAAAATCAATTATCGCGTCTTTGGTATTGTATATGAAAATAACAATTTGTCAAAAAGTGAATTGGACTGCATTGCCTTTACTTCTCTTTTGGCAAGACGCTTGATTTGAATCAATTGGAAACAATCATTTCCCCCTTTTCTTTTAAACAGTGGGCCATAATGTGTTGCATTTCCTTAATTTGGAAAAAATAAGACTTAATTTAAATGGTTCTGGGTCCAAGTTCACTGCCATGTGGCGTCCTTTCATTATATTACTTCCAAAGCCAAATGTAATTATAAGTGGACAAAATTAATGCTGATGCTGTCAGGTTTTGCTTGTACTGTACTGTGATGTACTGATGTTGTCTTAATTTGTTTTGGTCTTTGTTTATATGTACACAATGTTAAAGCACTATATTTATATGTATGTTGTGTTGTTAGTTATGTTGATTAGTGAACTAAATAAAAAGGGGGAAAAAATAAATGATTGCAAGAAAGTTTCTACTTCAAAATGTCATGTTTAATTCAATAATTCATGTTACCTTCCTTTGCTCTATCTTTGTTTTTATTTATTCTACATGCTGGACAAAGTCAAGCTTTAATTGCATTATCCAGATCTTTTTTAGGCGATTCTGCAAAAACAGGACTGCTAATAGAAATAAAAATCATGTGTATGGCATTTTAAAATGACCTGACATTTAATTAAAAGTGCATGTACACAATATATCATACTTACAAACCTCAGTATTCAAAGAGATGACTGAGCTTTCTTTAAATGTCTGTGACCATAAACCAGATGCATTCAGCTAGCTAGTTTAAAAAAAAAAAACGGTGTTAAAATGGTAAAAATAAATGCTGCACATATGTACGAAACAAGCCTGAAAGCATTTATGCATAAAATAAACATACCTAGCTAGAAGCATCTGCATTACATTAGCATAGATGATGTTTTGAGGTGCTGGAATTCTGTGAAACATTTAAAATTAAACATACCTCATGCCTCTTCTGGGAGTCGCTGAATAAATGTACTATATATCTATATCTATCTATATATCCTGCATTTTGCGTTCTGACGAGCTCTAAGGTGATGGCTGTGGGAGTCGTTGCTTAGTAACGCATTGATAACAAACTGGTGCGCTGGCTTTGACTTTGCTGTGTCTCCCGTTTACAAAATAAGAGTCCTACATACATGGTAAATTGAATATAAACTTTAGGTCCGGCTGTAGAACATATGTACAAAAAAATCTGAAAGCATTTATGGATAAAATAAACATACCTAGCAAGAAGCATCTGCATTGTATTAGAATA
>CAIGQV010018227.1:2879563-2897158 GCA_903798115.1 Danio jaintianensis
ACAATGCAATACTTTCTCCTACGCATTTGTACACAGCACCTTATAACTTGTAAAACTTGTATATTTATAACAAATCTGTACAACAATTCATCATCCAGAGCTCTATTGTCTAACTGCATCTCTGTTTAATGATTGTCGTATTTTATTTTATTTTTTTCCCTCATATTTATTTTGTGTTGTCACTTGTCACTTTATGTACACTGGAAGCTTCTGTAACCAAAACAAATTCCTTGTGTGTGTAAGCACACTTGGCAATAAAACCGATTCTGATTCTGATTATTGAGTTGTTTATAGTCATAGAAATTTTCTTCAACATCTGAAAAGCTCCAGACCGGAAGTGGCATCGCTAGAGGTAGAAGCACACAATATAAACAGTATAAAAACAATGGATCGTGATGAGCGTTTAGATGCCGAAATTAACCTGCACCCTATTCTGATTAGTTTTTTTCTCGATTGGATTTTTAAATTAATTTTAAAGGGGACCTATTATGCAAAAATTTCTTCTATAAGGGGTTTAAACAGGTTGTGTGGAACAATCTATGAATATAACCAGCTTCTAATGGTAAACATGTATTATTATTATTATCTTTTTATAATCCCACTTGATAAAAACAGTCTGCAGAAACACTTTGATTGACATTCTCCCTTTGTACGTGTCATCAGAGGGGGAAAGCCTCGCCCACTAGTGACCATCTCTCCCTCATTAGCATAGGATGTTAGTCTTGTTTTTGAATCTGCCACTATGCTGACACACAGGCATTTATAGCTCCTCCCTCTTTTGAAAAGAGCACAATCTCATTTGAATTTAAAGCGACAGTCACCAAAACGCCACAATTAGGGTCAAAGGCTAAAACGGTCCGTTTCAAAGAGTTATACAACATTAATTGCGTGGTATTTTGAGTTGAAACTTCACATACACACACTCTAGAGACATCAGAGATCAGAGAAGGGGCATAATTAGGCATGGGCTGGTATAAGATTCTGACAGTATGATAACCTTGGATAAAAATATCATGGTTTCACGGTATGACTGTATTGCGATTACTGCTCTAAAATATGCCTGGGTAAAAAACAACAACTTTTTCCCCACTGAGCACAATATATTTTATTTTATGAAGTATTTAAAATATTTTTCAACAGTAAGCATGTCAGGCAAAATAATTAAAATAAATCATTGATTTCTGCTGTCTTCGTTAGTTTCAGAAACACAGATTTCTTTACAGCTTGAAAAGGCATCTCTGGAGATCTTTCTTTTCTGTGGATATAAAGTAATCCACTGCACTGTTCAGGTCTAGAGCAGGCTTGGATGTTGGTTTATAAGCAATTTGTTTTTCAGATGTTTGTTGAATCATGGTCTGACCAGTAGATTTTAATGTGGAGGGTCCCTTTCTGCTGGAGACACTGTTGCGCTAAAAGAAGCTAAATAAAATAGTTAAAAAAAACTTTCATATACTGCAGGAATGGTATAACAACCTCTAAACCAGTTATCATCCCATGCCTAGACATAATAGGACCCCTTTAAAACAGCAAAATGTCATAGAATGTGCCCTAAGAAATATGAAGCTGTTTTTTTGGGTGCAAAAAGTGCACATATGCAAAGCGCGGAGCTGTGTGTCAGCTGCATGGACTGGGGCATCATGACTGGTGTTATGCAACATTCACAGCAGAGTTTTGCAAGAGAGAGGTCACACACTTGTGGTGTTGATGCTGGCGGTGGACCTGTACATCTCCTCCAATCAATCACGCGGATCCGCAGCGCCCCGAGACAGGCTTTCCTCACTCCTGCACAGAGTAAACCACGCTACGCTACTCTCCACCTCACTGTCACATCACCAAACGCTGACTTACCACATTTCAGACAGGTGTGAGCTCCTCGTGCTGCCAGCGGATCGGCAATCAAACAATCTGAAGAAAAAAATGAATTTATTTTACACACAATATTGACATTTTGTGCAATTTCTCCCTTCTAACTAGACATATGCTAATATCCAATAACTCAACATTTCGTTTTAATAAACATGCATAATATTCAGATTTGTTATTGTATCTATTGTGGGATTTTTTCAGGAGATCAGGATACATACAGTACATACATATCAACACAAGAACAATTCAATTCATCTTTATTTCTATAGACCATTTCAATGTGGTGATGTCATTGGTCCATGAACATTTCCTGCTTGTTATCAAACTATTTCATAACTGTAACAAGAGGCGATTCAATCATAACTTAATGTTAAAACAGCTGTCATAACATTATTTATCAATATCAATATAAGCTATAGAAATTAAAAATGTAAAACAGGAAATACGTTGGGACCATTGTTTTTGTTTACATCCTTCAAAATGGTCTATAGCGCTTTTACAATGTAGATTGTGTCAAAGCAGCTTAACATAGAAGTTCTAGTAAATTGAAACCATGTCAGTCCAGTTTTCAGAGTTGAAGTTCAGCTTAGTTCAGTTCAGTGTGGTTTAATTTTCGCTGCTGAAAGTCCAAACACTGAAGAGCAAATCCATCGATGCGCAGCTCCACAAGTCCCAAACCAAGCAAGCCAGCGGCGATGAACAAACTTCACCAATTGACGAAAATGAAGGAAAAAACCTTGAGAGAGACCAGGCTCAGTTGGGCACGACCATTTCTCCTCTGGCCAAACTTCTTATGCAGAGCTGCAGTCTAGGCACCGGAGGCTGGAGAACGCTGGACGTCCATCATGGAGAAGTTGCAGGTGTGAGTAGGTCACCGGCGGGTGTTCAGGCGGGTGACTCGTCTCATGCTCTCCATTCCTCCATGACCGCCACAGTAGCTGCTTAGGATACGGCCTGGTCCAGGATTATGGAGACCTCGGGATAATGAAAAACAGACTACTAAATATATAAATATATATATATGTACACATCTAGATGGTTTATGTGCAATATGTGCATCGTTGACTTATTTACTGTACAAGTAAGAAATAAGAATATTTCTATATAAAAGTATTTACAGTTAAGTAGCTTTATTGTTTACAAAAACATAATAGTCCTATATGAAATATTGATATTGTAATAATTTACTATTTAAAAAAAAATCTCAAGAATTGTGTTGTCAAGAATTGCGACCACATCCTTGCAATCGCACAGCATCACCTGAGCAACCACTCTGTTCATTCTACCAATCACTAAGAACATTCAGGAAACCATATTGCAACCAGTCTAACCACAGCATCACCCTAGCAACCACTCTAAACACAAACTCCCCCTAGCAAACACCATTATCTTTTAAAGTCCACATGAACCGGAAGCTCCGACCATTTTTTTTTTTTTGCATTGTGACGCAGTTCCTAGAGAAAGGGAATATTAAATGAGAACGCAGTGGGTGTGGCTTGTTTTTTCTACTGCGAGCTGATTGGATGTAGTAAAGTAGGCGTTTCATTCAGGAAGATCAGGAAAAGGGTTTGTGAAGAGTTATTACAACAGACTCCTAACAGACTCCTCCTCCTCACCATTTCTGTTTGTTGTCATAGCGACTGACAGCTGGAGGGGTGTGGTTAAGTATGTTAGCCACGCCCAATACCTCAGACAGACGTAATCAGAGAATTTGACTGAAAACAAACAGGAAGTGCATTTGCAGATTTCAATTAAAGATTAGAAGCGCAAACACTTTTATTTTCTTAATGGCATGCACTGATGAATTGTTCACCACAAAACTAGCAATGTGAGCTAACAAAATCAATATGGTTAGTTTTGATTTCAGGTATACTTTAAGTACCTTTTAAACAACCAAAAATCTAGAAAACGCCTAAACAGAGCATCACCCTAGCAAGCCACTCCAGATTGCATTTTGCCCAAACAATCTAGGCCTCCGTCAGTCACGGCTGACCACGGATTGGATGGATTGGATTTTTTTAGCTCACTTAGTGTTAGCTCACTTATTTCCCTCAAGTGCATAGTCCATATATCAGGTCAAGTGCTGTAAATCCTACTACAGAAGCTTGTGATTTTGCTTGTAACATTAGTCAGAACTAACATCACAATCGCATCACCCTAGCAACAAACACCAAGCAGTTTAATTGAGACTAAACTAGTGTTCATCACTTTAATTGAAATTAAAAAAAGACGTTAAATACATGATGAACTGAGAGTTAAACTACTATTGCGATGACATAATCGCAGGTTCACGCAGATGTGGATGTGTGTGTGTGTGTGTGTGTGATTCATACAGCCTCCAACTGCTTCAGAAAAGTGTCAGTTCTGATCAGGCGCAGGAGAGCAGGGCAAACTGTCAAGAGAGGGAATTACAGAAGGAGACACAGTAATAAAGAGATAGAGACAGTAGCACAACCATGTATAAAGTAAAATCACAGAATAATGTAAATCTGAATCTCCTGAATGGGGCCAGAGGGAAATCCAGACACCGTCCTCTTAATCTGATCTGCTTCCCTGCGTCTCCTTCTGGTTGGTTTGTCTATGAAGTCATGTTCACTTCCTAAAGAAATACACAAGCTTTTGAGAATTCTTGTTAAGGATAATTCATTTATTCATTTTCCTTCGGCTTAGCCCCTTATTTATTAGGGGTCGCCACAGCGGAATGAACCACCAGTTATTCCGGCATATGTTTTAAGCAGCTGATACCCTTCCAGCTGCAACCCAGTACTGGGAAACACCCATACACATTCATTCACACACATTCACTACGGCCAATTTAGTTTATTTAATTCACCTATAGCGCATGTGTTTGGACTGAGCACCCCGAGGAAACCCACGCCAACACTCCCTCATTAGCATATAACGTTAGTCTTGTTTTTAAATCTGCCACTATGCTGACTCACAGGCATCTGTAGCTCCGCCCTCTTTTGAAAAGAAAGAGCACAATCTCATTTGAATTTAAAGCGACAGTCACCAAAACGGCACCATTAGGACCAAAGCCCAAAAGGGGCAGTTATAAAACATTATAAGTGTGGTATTTTGAGCTGAAACTTCACATACAGACACTCAGGGTCATCAGAGACTTATTTTACATCTTGTAAAAAAGGGCATAGTACATATTTTTTTAATGCAAAATTCCAAAATGCGCCAAAAATAAGTGTATGGAAACAGCTAATGAGCAGCTCAAATTAATGCAGCTCCCACTGAACATGTTCAAGTCACTCCAGCATCTGTCCAGACACACAGAGGATAATTCAACCTTTACTAACACTACCGACGCCTCGCAAGACAGATGTGCACACCATCATATATCTAAAGCACACCACAGATATTAGTGTTCGATAGCCACGACCACAACAGAGGAGCTTTAGATTTCATTCATCTGATCTTCCAGCTCTAAAGTTGACGGGCATTTTTTTCATAGGTCACCTGAACCTGTCATGTGAGTGCAGCTTGATCAATGTGGTTATTAAAGGTGACGTATATATCATACACACATGACAGACGACAGTACAGTGAAAGCATTCATGCACTGTCTGAGCGATACAACTCTTTCCAATGAAAGATTCTGTACACTGCACTGTAGGTGAACATGACTATATTATTCAGCTGCCAGTTATTTACTTTAAAAGAAAGTGACTCTTTACAGTCATTGTTAAAATACAGATGAGCAATATCACACTCGTAGGAGTGCGATATGGCTGTATATCGGCACTGGTGGGAGGCGTGCATTGGCTCGAGGCCGCAGACCGAGTGCCTTAGTGTCCCACCAGTGACGATATACAGCAATAATCGCACTGCTACAAGTGTGATATTGTGTTTATACAACAGTTCGACGGCATAATCGTGTATATAAACAAGAAAATCAAACACGGAGAGTCTCAAAGCCCTTTTGTACGAGGTACTACAGTCTTCCGCCATTCATTCACATCTGCAGCTGACGGTCAGAACAGCAAGAACCGTTGCTCATTCACCAACGTCACTTTAGAGCTAGTGTTTGAATGATTCTCTAGTGTAATATCTAAAGTAATGACAATACAGGTGATTTTGCTCACATTTTAAGATTATAAGGCTGAACGGCATGAAATGCCATCAGTCTACAGAGATTTCCCAGTATTTCTCTGTTGCAATCGGGAGATCACAATAATTAACCCTGAAAAAGCCAAAGCAACGCAAACACTACGAGATTACTATGGTACAAATACAGCACTACTACATATAAAACAGAGAGCTTGACTTAGAATGTCACTAACCTGTTTGATTTGATCAGCGGTAGTTTGAAATTCGAAAAGAAAACGCTGAGTTTTTCTCCCCTAAGAGCTTATTATGCAGTCTCTGTCGCCATCTAGTGGCGCAACCGTCTTTGCTCTGCTCAGTATGACAGGCCGATGGCCGCCGATGTCCAAAAATATAAATATTTTAAAATAGCCACTGTCCTTATAAATAAACTGCATAGTTGCAATCTAAACAACTACATTTGTGGCATTCATCTTAATTTAAAGCACACAGCTACTCATGAGATCTGACATATAAATCTATAAACAAACAACTCAGAGGTTTAATGCCCCTCTCCATAATCGTACCTCCACAACGCTGGCTGTACCCTACACAAAAGACAACTGGTACGGTTGGCGCTTCAGTGCTTGGTGCCACCATGGCACGGCCCGTGACGTCATAAGCCTGCGCCATTCTCTCGCTCGGTTTGGCCGGCAAAGCACTGAAGACCAACTTTCCCCAGACAATTGACGAAAGACAAACACAAAGACATGAACACAAAGGTGTGTGTAAATGTATGCTCAATGTTAACCTGAGGGGAGATGGAGATATGGAATGAATGACTGGATGCATGCGAGATGACAGGGCCTTTTGAGGGGAAAAGGGGAGGTAAGTAGACATATGTGTCTGTGTGTGTGTGTGTGTGTGTGTGTGTGTGTGTGTGTGTGTGTGTGTGAGCCAGTGCGGTCGTCGATGATGAAGGGAAGAAGCCCGGCTACTTCACAACATTCTCGTCTAAAAAAGCCTCAAAAGTACATTATGTTGTCCAACAGCTGCAATATTTGTCAAACTGTAGTGAGTCTATTGATCTGCTGTCGCTCTATGTGGGCGGAGTAATACACAAAAGTGAAGAGGCTGTAAGAGTGCTGTTGCAGAATATCAGAACTGTTGTATATATATATATATATATATATATATATATATATATATATATATATGTTTATGGCTGCATTAATTTATAATAGAAAAATACAAGAAAAGCTGTAATATTGTGAATTATTAATAGAATTAAAAATAACAGTTTATATTTATGTTTATATATATAACATAAATATTTAATGATTTAATTTAATTTATTCACACAATCATTTTCCAATTTTTTACTCTCTAAAAAATGCTGAGTTGTATTTTTTTTTATTTCATTTTATTCTATTCAATGACATTTCAAATACGCTTTTTAACCCAATGATTGGGTACTTGAACTAACATTGGTTTACAACAACCCAGCATTTTTCTAGAGCATAATAAGTTGATTTGGTGCTCAAAAAACTTTATATTATTAACACTTAGACTTTGCTGCAATTTTACAGTTATTTACTGCAAAAACGGCTAGTAAAATACCACATACATTCTTTACAGTTCACTACTGAATATGTACTGCATTGTGGGCCATTTCAAAACTTTTACAGTAACTTACTGCATATTAGGAATTTGCGGTATTCTACTGTAATCAAAGTAATCAAGTACCGCTACTGTAGTTGGAGACAAACATGAGACAGTTAATAAAAAATTATTGTAAAATAGTGTAAAATGTAAATAAATTACAGTAAAATTAGTGTAAAAATTGTCATACTGTAAAATTAAAATGCGGTAAAATGCATTTTACCATAAAAAGAAGTTGCGGTAAGGCTATTTTACTGTAAAAAGAAATTGTGGTAGGGTCCTGCTACTGTAAAACACATTACCAGGTAAGTTACTGTAAAGGGGTTGCAGAAACTTGCTAGCAATAATACATTCAAATTTATTAATATTGTTACCAATGTGGGAGACACGGTGGCTCAGTGGTTAGCACTGTCGCCTCACAGCAAGATCACTGGTTCGAGTACCGGCTGGGTCAGTTGGCATTTCAGTGTGGTTTTTGCATGTTCTCCCCATGTTGGCGTGGGTTTCCTCCGGGTGCTCCAGTTTCCCCCACAGTCCAAACACATGCGCTATAGGTGAATTGAATAAACTAAATTGGCCGTAGTCTATGAGTGTGTGTGTGAATGAGTGTGCATGGATGTTTCCCAGTACTGGGTTGCAGCTGGAAGGGCATCCGCTGTGTAAAACATATGCTGGAATAGTTGGCGGTTCATTCCGCTGTGGCGACCCCTGATGAATAAAGGGACTAAGCCGAATGAATGATGTTGCCAATGTATACAACTTGTTTAGATTGCTTATTTGGGGAAAATAATCTCACACACACACACATACACTTTAAGATACAAGATGTAAAATGTAGGAATTATGCCTCTTTCTGGTTCATTAGTTACCATTGGACACGTTATTCCATGCAGTGTATATATTATGCAGTGCATATGCATAGTGTGTGTGTTTATGCATGTATTTTTGCCTGACCTACTACCACTTATGCATACAAAAACTGTATACATATGTAAACAGTATACTTACAATACACTTATACCAGGAAATATCGTTGCTAGTATGCTGTTCTCAATATTTGATGACCTTTCAGATTTGTCTGGCTCCGCCCATTGTGGTTATGACATCACGAGACTGGAATTTCAAGACAATATAAGCGTGCAGTGAACATCCTGAAGCAGCAGATGAGCCGAGTCCAAGACTTTAAAGCACAGCAGGTGCTGCATGAATAAAGAATGCATATTCATGAACATTAGCATTCATTTGCATATGATAGACCCTGCATCAAATTAAGGTCAGTTTAACGGACTAGAGGTGAAACACCCAGAGCAGTGATAGGAGTTTAACATTTCAACCACAGTAATATTTAAGGGTGTGTTTTAACATATTCATTGTGTGGAGGAAAACACTCTAAAAATGAAGCTGCACATACAGATTATTAGCCCTCTTGTCAAATTGATGTTTTTTAAATACACTAAATACTGTAAGAGCAACAAATCATAACTTGACTTCTAGTTGATCATTTGGAAAAGTGGCAGAAGGTGGATTTTTCTGATGAATCATCTGTTGAACTGCATCCCGATCGGCACAGATACTGCAGAAGACCTACTGGAACCCGCATGCACCCAAGATACTCACAGAAATCAGTCAAGTTAGGTGAAGGAAAAATCATGGTTTAGGGTTACATTCAGTATGGGGGCGTGCGAGAGATCTGCAGAGTGAATGGCAACATCAACAGCCTGAGGTATCAAGACATTTGTGCTGCCCATTACATTACAAACCACAGGAGAGAGCAAATTCTTCAGCTGGATAGCGCTCCTTCTCATACTTCAGCCTCCACATCAAAGTTCCTGAAAGCAAAGGTCAAGGTGCTCCAGGATTGGCCAGCCCAGTCACCAAACATGAACATTATTGAGCATGTCTGGGGTAAGATGGAGGAGGAGGCATTGAAGATGAATCCAAAGACTCTTGATGAACTCTGGGAGTCCTGCAAGAACGCTTTCTTTGCCATTCCAGATGACTTTATTAATAAGTGATTTGAGTCATTGCAGAGATGTATGGATGCAGTCCTCCAAGCTCATGGGAGTCATACACAATATTCATTCTTTTTCCACTGCACCATGACTTTATATTCTATACTGGACATTATTTCTGTTCAGTGACAAGACTTTTGATAAATAAATAAAAAATAAAAAATGCATTTGGGTAATATTTGAAAAAAAAAAAAAAAATTATAATCAAATAATAAATATTATTACCAAAAATGGTAATGTCACACCCTTTACAATAAGGGTGCATTAGTTCATGTTAGTTAATGCATTTGTTAACAAGAATTAACAGTGAACAACACATCTGTAATGCAGATTATGCATTATTACTTCAGTATAAATGCAACTATAATTAAGTATTATAATAAAATCTGCATTCATTAATATTTGTTAATGTTAACTAAGCATATATTATTGTGTTAATAAAATAGTATTGCAGAACATGTATTATTCAGCATGACATAATATTTGTTATTAATCCTTGTCATATTGCAATGCATCTCTTTACATTAACAGTCAAATGAATGTTTACTCACACATACATCAATGCATTTGTTCATGGACTAGATAACATGACATAACAATGAATTGAAACTAATATATATGTTGTGTTTCATTATTTCAAGTGAAAAACTAATAATTAAAATAATTCATAAATAATTTTAGGTCACTATAATAACTCTATTTTAATATAACCTTAACCATATTTAAATATTAGTTTTAGTTAAATGAGTTGCTGTGTGTTCAGATTGTATTTGTATCTCACGTTTGTGAGGGCAGATCTGTAAATCTGTTGATTTTATGATCAGATCAGGGTTGGACTTCACATTCCTTACCTTTGATATAGAAATAAATAAAATCCCAGATCACATTTTCAGTCTCTGCAGAGATGAACTAGAGCTTCAGTCCTCATGAAGAGCATCTGCAGGTCTGATGATAAATCCACATCTGCTGGTGGACCAAAGAGAGGATTAATTTACATTCACTCTTTAAGCATATCTAAAATGACTTACAGTTGAGTGAATATGCATAATATATTTCAGGACAAAACCAGAGCTGTTTCATTAAATTCTGTAAATAATATATTACATTATGTAGTTTTCATTTTCAGTCAGGCTGATGCAAATTAATGCATCTTACAAGGATTTTGTTGGCAATACTCATTTCTATTGTTTGCTGATTTAGCATTTTTTTCATTTTGGTCATTTTGGCAGTGAAATAATAAAATATGGCTATAAATGCCTCAAAAAGCAGAATATGAATTCTCAGCAAAACAACAGCGACTCCTACTGGTTTTTGCAAACATGTACAACTCAAAGTTTTTTTGCATGACTATTATGGTTTATGATTTTAACCATTTTAACCATGTGATAAGCCGTGTGAATCATATTGTCCGAGTAATTTAAACTGAATGCCAAAGAGTTTCCGTTACAATGCGTGAAAAGGAATGAATCATAATGTCCAAGTGAATCAAACTGAATCAGCAAACTGTTTTCAGTTACAATGTGAGACCCCGAGTGAATCAAACTGAATCACAAATAGTTTCCGTTACAATGTGAGAAGACGAGTGAATCATATTGTCGGTGTGAATCAAACTGAATCACAACACAGTTTTACAGTTTTTAAAAACAGTAACGTTAATTCATTTGCGAATGTGGCATTGTGCCGTTACGATTTTTGTATTAAAATATATCAATATAACTGAGGTTTTAAGATTGGCTTTGATGTTCTTTATAGATATATTTTATAATATTATTTATATTATTTTAGTTTTGATTACTGTAAAATGAATTGGTTGCTGTTTTTCTTTACCAGTCCAAATCAAAGTAAGATAAGTGGATAATATATTGTATGTATATACACATACATATACATATGTATACATACACAGACACACACACACACACATATATATATAAATATATATATATATGAGCAATATCACATCAGTAGCGCGATGTGGCTGTATGAGGAACTACTTTCTTCCACCACTCATTCACATCTGCAGCTGACGGTCAGAACAGCAGAAACTGTTGCTCATTCTCCAACGTCACTTTAGATCTAGTGTTTGAATGATTCTCTAGCGTAATATCTAAAGTGATGACAAAACATTTGATTTTGCTCACATTTTAAGATTATAAGGCTGAACGGCATGAAATGCCATCAGTCTACATAGATTCCCCAGTATTTCCCTGTTGCAATCGGGAGATCACAATAATTAACCCAGAGAAAGCCAAAGCAAAGCAAACACTAGCAGTTTCTGTGGTATAAATACAGCACTACAAAATCCAAAAAGAGAGATCGACTTAGAATGTCACTAACCTGATTAATGATTTGTTCTGCTGTAGTTTGAAATTTACGCTGTAAAAATGCTGTTTTTCTCCTCTAAGGACTTATTATGCGGTCTCTGTCGCCATATTGTGGCGGAACGCCAACCATCACTTTCTTTGGTCTGCTGAGACAGGCTAATGGTGGCCGATAAACTGAATCCAATGCTCCGAAATTATACATATTTTAAAATAGGTACTATCCTTATAAATAAACTGCATAGTTGCAATCTAAACAACTACACTCTCGACTAAAAGAGCCTCAAAAGAACATTATGTTGTCCAACAGCTGCAATATTTGTCAAACTGTAGAGTGTCCTCTGCTTGTCGCTGTATGTGGGCGGAGTAATACACAAGGGTGAAGGGTGAAGAGGTGGTACAAGTGCTGTTATTTGCAGAATATCGCACGGCTATCAACCAATCAGATTCAAGAACCAGACAGAACTGTTGTGAATATATATATATGTGTGTGTGTATATATATATACAGACAGATAGATAGATAGATATTAATGTTACAGAATATAACAATATAACATAATACAACGTTATACATATTATAGACATTATATACATTATAATATATATATATATATACCCTTTCATATGCATTATAACATTAACATTATAGTGACTTACGTTTAATTTATTGCTTTTTATTATGAAGTTTTTTTTATTTGTATATGGTATTTTATTTTATAACTTAAATGCTTCAATTTAATAAATGTTGAGGTGGAAAAGTACATTCTGAAATGTTACATAATTTAATACTCTGTGATGTTCACTGGGTCTAACAGCACTTAAATGAATAAAAACAAAGTTGATAAAGAAAGTATCATACATCAGTATTAAATAATGCTTCATTCTTAATAACTTTAACTATTAATAATAACTTTCATTCTTAAATACTTTGAAACATGAAGACTCTGTAAATAAATACTCACCATTAAATGCTGAATATTTAGACCTTACGCTCCAGAGATTTAAAGGATTTCAACATCACAAACCTGCTTTAAAAAGCACACGTTAGAAAACCTAAATGCTTGATAAAAACAGCGACAGGTCAAAATGAAAGGACTCTTTCGAATAAGATGAATTCATAATTGTACTACAAAATAAATTGTCACTCTGTCCATTCAGATGAACTGTAAGGACTCCCCATGCTGGACACTGAGTGTTAGTGCAGTCCATAGAGATTCATTCAGAACACTGGAGGAGAAAACATCCATCAAAACACTGATCATTTACTGCTCGTGCCCCCGAAAAAGCTCTGGAATGAAAACCATAAAGACAACAATCAACAAAAACTGATCCTCACAATAAAAAGTGCACCTGAAGTAAAGCAGCTGATTATTCAATTCAAGTTTATTTGTATAGCGCTTTTTACAATAATTATTGTTTCAAAGCAGCTTTACTAAAGGTGATATATATATAATCACCTTTATAATAAAAACAGTTTCTTTTACACTGATCAATTTCAGGAATTTGTAAATACAATAAGAGAACAAGCTGTACAATCATTATTTACTATAAATAATATTAATTAACAATAGTTAATAATAATAATAATAGCATATTTTTTATAAATAATAGTTAATAATTATTCATATAAAAAATAGGTGACATCTAGGTCAAGACGATCTGCTGCAGTTCAAAGCGAGCATCAGAATTGGTAAGAAAGGTGATTTAAGGGACTTTGAACGTGGCATGGTTGTTGGTGCCAGACGGGCTGGTCTGAGTATTTCAGAAACTGCTGATCTACTGGGATTTTCACGCACAACCATCTCTAGGGTTTACAGAGAATGGTCTGAACAAGAGAAAATATCCAATGAGCAGCAGTTCTGTGGGCGCAAATGCCTTGTTGATGCCAGAGGTCAGAGGAGAATGGCCAGACTGGTTCCAGCTGATAGAAAGGCAACAGTAACTCAAATAACCACTCGTTACAACCGAGGTCTGCAGAAGAGCATCTCTGAACGCACAACACGTCCAACCTTGAGGCGGATGGGCTACAACAGCAGAAGACCACACCGGGTGCCACTCCTGTCAGCTAAGAACAGGAAACTGAGGCTACAATTCGCACAGGCTCACCAAAATTGGACAATAGAAGATTGGAGAAACGTTGCCTGGTCTGATGAGTCTCGATTTCTGCTGCCACATTCGGATGGTAGGGTCAGAATTTGGTGTCAACAACATGAAAGCATGGATCCATCCTGCCTTGTATCAACGGTTCAGGCTGGTGGTGGTGGTGTAATGGTGTGGGGGATATTTTCTTGGCACACTTTGGGCCCATTAGTACCAATTGAGCATCGTGTCAACGCCACAGCCTGCCTGAGTATTGACCATGTCCATCCCTTTATGACCACAGTGATGGCTACTTCCAGCAGGATAACGCGCCATGTCATAAAGCCCGAATCATCTCAGACTGGTTTCTTGAACATGACAATGAGTTCACTGTACTCAAATGGCCTCCAGAGTCACCAGAGCTCAATCCAATAGAGCACCTTTGGGATGTGGTGGAACGGGAGATTTGCTTCATGGATGTGCAGCTGACAAATCTGTAGCAACTGCGTGATGCTATCATGTCAATATGGAGCAAAATCTCTGCGGAATATTTCCAGTACCTTGTTGAATCTATGCCACGGAGGATTAAGGCAAATCTGAAGGCAAAAGGGGGTCCAACCCGGTACTAGTAGGTGTACCTAATAAGGTGGCTGGTGAGTGTATATGCATAATGTGCTATATGCACAGCTAGTGTTTCTTCCCATACCGATAAACTTCCAGTGAACGGTTAATGTGATTTTTTTTTTAAAAAAAGGTTTATTTTACAGCATTGATGTTCTAATGTAATTAAAATATAATCAGTTAAATAGACTTAAGCATTCATTTAGTTGTTCAAGTCTAAAACGAGTGCAGAAACTATATTGAAAATACTGGGGTAAAATAAATTTTTATATTTTAAAGACATGGTGCAGAAACATGTAATTTAATGCAGTGCTTCTTGTACATTCTGAGACCAACTTTATATCGTAAATCAATCAGACAGTGAAGCTTTTTAAAAAAAACAGACCTTTAACATGCAGATTTTGTAAGAGCATACAGTTCACCGGAAGCGCTTGACCCAGGTTACTGAAAATTAAAAGTCCTTCTACATATAAAAATTAAATAACGTAACAATTCCAAGTTACAATGTGCTTACTCACCTTTTTTTCAGTTTATACAATATACTTCACCTCAATCCCAAAAACAATATATGAATGAAACCAAGGCAGAAATGGGAAAGTTTTTATTAATGTATTCACAAATTCAAATGTGCAAACCAAAAAAACCAAATAGTTCCATCTTTTCTTTCCATGGTAAAAACATTACAGCAAATGCTCTGCAGGGGAAAGTGTTCAAAACAAAAGCGCAGTAAAAATAAAAGCTGAAGAGGGCGAGTGTGTGTTTGTCTGAAAGCAGTCGGTGGACAGTGGCTCATACTTATAAACGTATGGAATGTCTATATTTACTGTACAGACACGCAGGACAAACCTGCAGAAAAAAAAACAAGAAAAAAAAAAACATAATTGTGCTGGGGAAACACCCTAGTCAAGATTCATTTCATCCAGAAAAATAAACAAACACACTACAAATATCTATACAAAAAACCTCTGCAATAATATACTTTTCTACCGCTTTTAACTTCCCTTTAAAAACTCAAAGTCTGTAAAAAAGCAAGTTAAAATAGTAACTTTCATGGTTTAGGTTTCTACATTCTTCCTCTATTTTTCTCTCTCTTCTTTTTTTTTTTTTGCTTTTCAGCCACATTAAAGATGAGGAAGCTGTAAATGTTGCATTATTATCCTTGAAATCCAAGTAAAAGAAAATAATAACACGTTCATGAGCCTGTGAGTGAATCTCATGAAAACACATCCAGGCCACATTTCGCCAAATAATCAAAAGAATTAAAATAATAATAATAATAATAATTATTATTATTTTTTTTTTATTATTATTTTATTATAACTGTTCTTATATAATTATTATTATTAGATTTTTATAAAGGTTATTTAGTTTTTTGTCCTTAAATTATGACGATAATTTGAACTAAATTGTAGTTAATTGTCTTGAAAAACTCAAAATCTAATTAATTTAATTTGCAATTAGCTTAAAATGATCTGTCAGTGTTCTTGACCCAATAGCTGAATCTCAAAAACATTTACAAAACAAATTAAACCTTAAATAAATATATAACAATAATTAATAATAATAAATAATAATAATTATTATTATTATTATTATTATTGTTATTTTTATATATTTTTTATAAAGGTTATTCTGTTTTTTTGTCCTTGAATTATGAAGATAATTTGAGCTAAATTGTAGTTAATTGTTTTGAAAAACTCAAAATCTAATTAATTTAATTTGCAATTAGCTTAAAATGATCTGTCAGTGTTCTTGACCCAATAGCTGAATCTCAAAAACATTTACAAAACACATTTCACCCTAAATAAATAGATAATAATAATAATAATAATAATAATAATAATAATAATAATAATAATAATTAAATGTTTTACTCTTCTTCTTTTTTTTTTGTATTTTGATTCTCAGAATCCATTTTTACTTTTTTTTTGGTTAATTATTTTATTAAAATAAAAATGTGAATAATTGACCTGAAAGTAAATATTTTAGATTGAGCTGAAACGGGTGCAGGAAAACATTAAATAAAAAGAAAAAAATATATTTACAAATTTATTGTTGCATTTTCATAATAAACAGGAATAAAATCTAACGGAGAAAAAAACAACTAATGTTATAATGCCTTTTATTCTCACAAGATGTTCTCATTAGATTTCAATTTTGAACATTTTAAACAGAACATCTGATATATAAATATATGAAAATAAATACATGACTTTGATGGCATTATCATGAGTAAAACATATATAATGAATTATGGATCTGATTTCAGGCTTAAATAAAACATCAACGTTTATAACTTTATGATGTTTATGACTTTTAATTAAATCCTAAACTGTTTATTTAAATGTAAAAAAAGTCATGCATATTAACGCATATAAAAATACTTAATACTTTTAAACCGTTTTATACAGTCACGTGGAAAAATTAGGACACCCTATGAAAGCCTGGGTATTCTGTAAGGTTTTTAAATTGATTTAATCTCAATTTTAACAACACAGAAAGATTAAAGTAATATAACAAAACAATTAAAACTGAAGAAGAGACTTGTCAAGATCTTCTGTAAACGTAAATCTACAAAACTGCATATTCTAACTGAGGAAAAAGTGTGTCATCCTCAGGCTTTCATAGGGTGTCCTAATTTTTTCACATCACTGTATGTGAAAACACTATTTTAAATGATATTTCAATAGTAAATGTTTATTTTAATAAGAACAGATTTGTTTTTGCATCATGACATGGCAGTGTAAATGTCAATCATGAATATATTTCTTTTGATTAAAAGGTGAAAAGACCTGTTGGTGCTCATGAGGGTCAGTCTCGTAACTCTTGGCCCTAGGGTTGTCACGATACTGGAATTGGGTACCAATCGATACTGAAATTTTAAAAACGTCCATTTCTCGCTAATATTTGAGTGCGTTCTTAAACAGCGCTGATTTGCCATTGTGTTCACGTGCTCAACAGAAATGACTGTGATTGGCCGTGAAGGTCATCAGTTCA
>CAIGQV010018227.1:2902158-2917270 GCA_903798115.1 Danio jaintianensis
ATCTCATTAAAAGTGTCATTACTCTGTCAAAACATTTCATAACAGCGTCATTAATATTTAATGACATTTTAAAGACACATTCAGCTTGTGCCACTGTAGTCGAGGTTAAAAAAATATTAATGACGCTGTTATAACATTCATGACATATCTAATGGCTTCATGACAATCATGTTTATGACAGACTTATGATGGTGTTGTTGTCTTGGTATTGTCAAGTCGTCATGACAAAGACAAAAACAGTTTGTGATGTATTTCTTTATGTCAAGTTGTCAATTTCATCTTTGCATTAAAAATGTCATAACTCAGCGAATGACGCTTAATGACAGTTGTTATAAGCATGCATAAAATCTCATTCACATTCATGACATGATTATAAAGGTTTAATGACGGTCTCATGAACACCCCTTCAAGTAAAGTGTTACCAAAGTGTGATTGGAAGAAAACCCTGTGGTTAGAGACTTATACCGTTCAGCAGGTCAGATCTCAGTCCTGTTCACTGAGACTGCTGATTATTAGTGTATTTCAGTCATTTACATGCTTTTATGCCATTTACACACTCATGGCTGAATCTCATGCAAACCTGCCACATTTCAACCTAAATAAAACCAATCAAGCTACTAATGAAGCCTTTATTTGTCCTAAATATTTTATTTATTTGTATTTTTTGCATTGATGCATTATTTTCACAATTTTCTCCTCCCAAAATATCATTAACGTGGTATTTTCTGATGTTTTGAGTTTCATCGCTGTAAAATATGCCAATATATAAATTATCAAAACATAAATGCATTACAATTTAAATAATAAATCATTTTATATGTGAATTATGGAAATGAGCATATTATGGTAATTGAGTTTTTTTCTTATTTAGTTCACATTGTTTAATAACTACTCTCGTTTCTCTAATAAAGAGAACATTTGACAATTCGATGATTTAATATTTAAATCCAGATAAATAAGCATACACATTTACTTTACGTACAACTTAAGTGCATTCATACTTTGATTTAAATAATATTTCATTAGTTTTTGCATTTTTTTAATGATTGTGTTGTATTGTAACATTATTGTCATAATTTCCATTACTGAGATACATCTCTTTACATCTATTTCTATTTATTATAATCAAGTCGACCTCTGAAGAAATTCACATTACCATAATACAATTGCACATTAATTAATTCCCATTATTCAGTATTTGCTGTTATTATTGTTAAACAGTAGAAATACAGTAGTACAATGATTTATTATTTAAATCCACATAAATAAAAAATAAACATTTAATTTAATTAAATGTGCAATAAAATGTAAATGCATTTAAATAATCCATCATTATATTTTTTGCATTCCAGTAATGACTGCTAGTCCTAAAAATAAATGTCACAAAACTCTAAATGGTCCTCAAAAATATTTGAGACTTTTATTTCTCCCCCAAGTATAATATCTTGTTTATTTTAAGGTGAAATGTGAACAGATTTTGTGAGATTCAACCAGTAGTCATTGTAACTCTCAGATACGTGAGCTTGGGTAGTTTGGCCAGCTCTCATTTCCACATCATTTAAGAGTCAATAATAATAATAATAATGATAATAATAACAATAATTATACATGATAAAAAATGAACACCACCCATAATAGGTAAAGATACTAAAGTGTAAAACTAACTGTTAAAATGAAAGCAAAATGCTTTGATGAGTCTCTGTTTTCCGGTGCCGTCAGTCAGGTTTGTGGAGCAGGTAGTGTGTGTTTGTTACCATTACTGAACCATTCACTGAGCTGAAAGGAGTCTTGAGGATGTTTGGGGCTGATGGGACGAGTCCTACAGCACGAGGGCAGTGCCGGCAGTGGTCGGGGTAGAGCTGGGAGACGGTGTGTGTTTTGGAGGAGCCAAATCCAGGAGAGCCCGAACCGTTCCTGCAACCTGAGGCAGACCTCGCTCCTCCAGAATGTGCAGAGGGAGACACAGCTGACTCTATGGCACAAACACACAACCACGCATGCACGCACAAATACAAGCACACAGAGATATGCATGTACACACAGACATACATGCAATGCACGCATGCGCACACACGCATACATGCATGTACGTATGCACAAATGCATGCATGCACGCACACACAGATGCATGTACACATACACAAAAGCATGCAAGCACACAGTGATGCATACACACAGATGCATGCATGCACGCACAAACAAATGCATGCACGCAATCACACACAAAAGCAATCGCACACACACACACACACACACACACACACACACACACACACACACACAGAAGCATGTGTGCACACAAACACACAGAAGCATGTATGCGCACACAGATGCATGCACACACAAAACAAATGCACGTGTACACACATACACAGAGAAGCATATGCGCACACAAACAAATGCAAGCACGCACGCACACACAAATGCATGTACACACATACACACACAGAGATGCATGCATGCACCCACAGACACATACACACACGCACAGATACATACACAGATGCATGCACACACAGACAAATACACACACAGATGCACGCACACAAATGCACGTGCGCACGCACACAAACACACACCACAAACACACATAGAGAGAAGGAGAGAGAGATGGGGCAAACCAAATGGGGACAAAAAGGGAATGTCAATGAAGAAACCAAAAATATAACATAATACAACTTAAATTAATATAATGGAGGAACTCAAGTAGAGAACATAATGCAGAACTAAAGAATGATTTAACTCGAGATGAAAGTAAAATCATGGGTTTTGGAAACTGTAAAGAAAGATGGAGGAAATGAGGGAAGACAGAAAAATCGTTCAAAAATGGGAACAATCGATAACTTCTCTGACACTACGAGTTCTAGTTAGTAGTGATAGCTGCTTAAAGTGCTTTGGGTTAGTGATCTGAATAAAGCCACACACCTAAAGATCAGAATATTGTGTAAATTATCCTGCAACATAACTGACATTTTCAGAAGAACTTTCCTGCTCACCAAGGCATTTATTATTTGATATTCAATGATATTACAATGATAAATAACAGTAAAGCATTTAAAAACTCTTAGCAAACAACTATAACAAAACATTTTCACATTTAACTTTTCACACAAACTTATTTGGGTAGTTCACCCAAAAATTTAAACGCTGACATTCTTGTTTCAAGCCTTTATGAGTTTCTTTCTTCAGTTGAACACAAAAGAAGATGTTTTGAAGAATGCTGAAAACCTGTAACCACTGACTTACATAGTATTTGTTTTTCCTACTATAGTAGTCAATGGTTACAGGTTTTTAGCATTCTTCAAAATAACTTCTTTTGTGTTCAACTGAAGATAGAAACTCATAAAGGTTTGAAACCACTTGATGAAGGGTAAATAGCAAGTAAATGATCATTTTTGGATGAACTATCCTTTAAAGCTTATAAAATGACCTTAAACTTCCGGCCTAGGCTTTCAAACGCCAACAAAGTTTATTTTGCAAACTTTATCATTGTTATGTCAAATGTAATTTAATATATTTAATATTTTTGCTGAAACACGAGAAAAGGGTACATTTGAAATCGAATCTTTTGGAAAATCATAATTAATCCAATTTAGTGTTACTGATAAATTGAGTGCATCCTTGATGAACTGAAAATATTATAAGTATTTTTAAAAACGATGATAATAATCAGAAATGTTTCTTCATCATCAAATCAGCATATTAAGATGATTTCTGAAGCATCATGTGATAATAAAGACTTTGGGCTGTATTTTAATGATCTAGGCACTTAGTCTAAAGAGCATGGCGCAAAAGCATTAAGCCTGTGTCCGAATCCACTTTTTCTATTTTAGGGATGGAAAAATACACTCTGTGCCCCGGCTCATGGTCTAACAGGGTTGTGCTTATTCTCTTAATGAGTTCTGGGTGTGTTTTGAGCATAACGTGCATTAAACCAATCAGAGTCTCATCTCCCATTCCCTTTAAGAGTCAGTTGTGTCATGCCATGGCGCATTTGCTATTTACATGGGGGACTTTGTAAGAGGAAAAACTGATGCTTCACTGGCAAGAAAACAGTTAAACAGACCATTTTCAGCACGAGGATAAAGAACCAGCCTCCTCCATTCAGCCTCTTTACTTTACTTTTACTCTTTACTTTACTCCTTTTACTTTCGTGGATAAGGAAACTGTGTTGTACACACTCCACTGAAGACATCCATTAGCCTACATATTTAATTTCGTTTGTTAAGATTTGTTTCAAAACTATTTCTAAATTCAGTTCTAATTTCCAGCAAAGGAATAAATAAACAATAATAACGAAGTGTGGTCATATTATATCCAGTTATATCCAAACACACGTTCAATTCTTATGCCCCATATGGTGATGCAGACGTCTCCCAAACCCGACAGCTGGACAAATCTAAACGTGTTTTTATTAAAACCAACATAAATATGCATATAATAAATAATACTGCTAATAATAATAACATTATACAGATGCAGATTGTCATGAATAAACTGAAAAAAGCCCCCCAAGGTGAAGGCATGGAGGCAGTGCTTTTATATTCATGTAGAAAATAATAATTTTTGTAACATTTTAATCCTTAAATTTTATTTTTTTCATATGTAAAGATATTTGTGTATTGCTGTACATCCTTTGTGTATTAAGGAATGTGTAAGTGTTTGAGCCTGCATAGGCGCATAACTAACACTTTCTGCGCTGGACTTTAGAGCAGCTTTTAGTTGGTCAATGACGCGGTCTTTTTCAGTTAGTCAAAATAGCAACGCACCAACAATGCGCCTTAATACACCTTCTTTTCAGACCAGCACACCCATGAGTCCACAAAGTGGCACAAATGGATTTGCTATTTAAACAACATGGCGCAAAACGGGAAAATTAGGGTTGCGCTGGTCTGAAAATAGCAACAAATCAGCCATGCACATCTTGCGCCTTATTGCACCGGGTGTATGATACGGCCCTATGTAATAAGTAATGATGCTGAAAATTCAACTTTCAATCACAGGAATGAAATATGTTATGCAATGTAATAATTAAAACCCTTTTTAATTATAATAATATTTAAAAAAACATTATGGTATTTTTGATTTTGTGAGTAGTAGGGGCTTCCAAAATGTGATCCTATTTTCACCTGTCAGGTTTTTATTTTCAATACACCAGCCACAGGTTTCAACACAACTAAACACACGTCTACAGCACACTTGAGTTTCAGACTTTATTGTAGAAAAGCAGAGGACAGCAGTCAGACTGTAGGAAAATCAGGCATTATGGCACACAAATCTGACTGACACAAACACTCACACACTCTATGTGAACCAGTGTTTTAGAAACACATTATACTGTATATTAATGATCAGCAGGCATGTAATAGTTGACCAGAACTGTTGTTTTAGAGAGTAACCTGTGTTTAAGACTGACAGCATGCGTGATAAATGTACAGGGTTAAGAGCGGTCAGCAAGTTTGAAAGTTTCTAGTTATTTTAAAGGGTTAGTTGAACCAAAAATTACAATTCTGATATTATTTGCACACACCAAACGTCATTTTAAATGTGTATGATTTGCGTTCTGCACTTTAAAAGGAGGCATTTAACTGGCATTAGTCCTGACTTTTTTTTTTTCATTAAACATAAGAATGATTTTTTTTTGTTGAAAGCACTACAATTCTGGCATTTTTTATTCTTTATTAGAGTTACGTGTTCATTTTTACTATATAATAGAATTAATAAAATATCATACTATTTGCATTTTTCTATATTATTAACACTGTTTGTATTATATTATGACTATAATGCCTTTTAAATAAATCAGTCATGTCAAAATAAATCTAAATAATACAATACTCCAGGGGTGTCAAACTCTCAGCTCTCAGCAATTAGTTTGATCAGGTGTGTTTAATTTGGGTTAAAGCTAAACTGTGCAAAGCTGTGGCTGTGGAGTTTGACACCTGGCCAATACATGTAATTAACAAAACAAACAAAACGATTTATTAACTATTAGCTATGCGGTTTATTTTCTGAGCATAAAGCTGCGGTCACACTGCACTTTTCTCCCCATAGACTTCCATTCACACGCACGCGAATGTGTCAGACTGGAAACGCAAGCTCGTGCGACAAGTTTTGCAGTTTGCTGTGTTGTAAAGTTCAAGCTTGGTTAACTCTGACCTGCGAAATCGGATCACTTGACTGTGTGAGACCAATCAAAGATCAAAACATGCCCTCTCTGGACAGAAGTTTAAAATGTGGACCAATCGCTCGGTTTTTTAAATGTCTAATCATCTTGTTTAATCCCGCCCCTATTTACAGCGCCGTACAACAGAATTTCACAAGCTCAAACTCTAGTGTGACCACAGCTTCAATTGCAAGTAAAACATTTTTTAGTGAAACAGACAAAAAATTATCCTGTGTCTATATTTTAGGCAAAATACATTATTAATTTGTTGTATAAAATCAACATCAGCTTTGTGATGAAACTGAAGAAGAAATTCAGGAAAACACTTTTGCTCATGTGATATTATTACCATACAGAAATATAAAATAAAAAAAATCATATTACTCGAGACACTTTTTCTTATATTACTCGAGACACCCGCAAGATGTGTTACTATATTCAGGGTTCTTACACAGTTTGCAAAGTCAAATTTAAGGTCTTTTTCTTCAGCACTTTAAATGTGTTGCAAATTACATATTTAAAGGGTCACGAAACACCAAAACACATTTTTTGAGATGTTGACAGTCATATACACTCACCGGCCACTTTATTAGGTACACCTTACTAGTACCGGGTTGGACCACCTTTTGCTTTCAGAACTGCCTCAATCCTTCGTGGCATAGATTCAACAAGGTACTGGAAATATTCCTCAGAGATTTTGGTCCATATTGACATGATAGCATCACGCAGTTGCTACAGATTTGTCAGCTGCACATCCATGAAGCAAATGTCCTGTTCCACCACATCCCAAACGTGCTCTATTGGATTGAGCTCTGGTGACTGTAGAGGCCATTTGAGTACAGTGAACTCATTGTCATGTTCAAGAAACCAGTCTGAGATGATTCGCGCTTTATGACATGGCGCGTTATCCTGCTGGAAGTAGCCATCAGAAGATGGGTACACTGTGGTCATAAAGGAATAGACATGGTCAATACTCAGGTAGGCTGTGGCGTTGACACGATGCTCAATTGGTACTAATGGGCCCAAAGTGTGCCAAGAAAATATCCCCCACATCATTACACCACCACCACCAGCCTGAACCGTTGATACAAGGCAGGATGGATCCATGCTTTCATGTTGTTGACGCCGAATTCTGACCCTACCATCCGAATGTGGCAGCAGAAATCGAGACTCATCAGACCAGGCGACAATTTTCCAATCTTCTATTGTCCAATTTTGGTGAGCCTGTGCGAATTGTAGCCTCAGTTTCCTGTTCTTAGCTGACAGGAGAGGCACCCGGTGTGGTCTTCTGTGCTGTAGCCCATCCGCCTCAAGGTTGGACGTGTTGTGCGATCAGAGATGCTCTTCTGCATACCTCGGTTGTAACGAGTGGTTATTCGAGTTACCGTTGCCTTTCTATCAGCTGGAACTAGTCTGGCCATTCTCCTCTGACCTCTGGCATCAACAAGGCCACCCTAGAGATGGTTGTGCGTGAAAATCCCAGTAGATCAGCAGTTTCTGAAATACTCAGACCAGCCCGTCTGGCACCAACAACCATGCCACGTTCAAAGTCACTTAAATCACCTTTCTTCCCCATTCTGATGCTCGGTTTGAACTGCAGCAGATCATCTTGACCATGTCTGCATACCTAAATGCATTGAGTTGCTGCCATGTGATTGGCTGGTTAGAAATTTGTGTTAACGAGCAGTTGGACAGGTGTAGTAAATAAAGTGGCCGGTGAGTGTTTATGTGCCACATTGCTAAACACACTATTAGGACACACATATTTCGATATATGAGGTCACTGTGTAAATTCCAACGTGGAGATTGGTTGTCTGTACCGGCCAGCACAAAGTGACGTCATTGAGTTTTCAGCATATCTGTGCATTAATTCATGAGAAAGAGTTGGTTTGAACCAATCAGCGCGCTCTACTGTGAACGAGAAGCAACTTCATTAATATGCATGCTATCGCTTTACCCGTTAGTGTTACATTGTCACATTATATCAGATAATATTTGGGCAACAGTGAATTACTGTCATTTACTCTCTTAAATGTCATTTTTTCATGCTTTAAATGTGTATTTCATGTATCTTTCATCTTAACTTAGATCTATATAATTTATTTTTTTATTTATATTTTAATTTCAAAGGGCGCTGATTAAAAAAGACAGGCAGATCAGTTCATGCTACAGGCACATGCACAGAGTTTTTATTTTATGCAAAAGCAAAAAAAGGTTGACTGTATTTTATTTTTATTTAAATAGTACATAATTATTACCTATTTAGTAAGATAAATTATTACGAAAGCAAAACAATTCCATTTTCAAGAACTTTATCCAAAATCTTTGCACTTGTCAAACCTTGAAAACACTAGATTGCAATTCAAGGATTTTTCAAGGATTTCCATGAATCGGGAATATACGATATATAATATAAAATAATATATCAACTTAAAACATAAGCTACATAATATATTCTATGGTGTTTTGCCATTTTTGTCTCTTAAAAGCCACCTATTCGCTCTATTAATGTGAAAAAGAGCAGCTCGGACATTGTGCAAAATATCTCCTTTTTGCGTTTTCCAACAGAAAGCAACTCATACACATTAGGAATGACATGTAAAAATAATAATATTTTTGGCTGAACTATTGTGTTAACTGTGAAGTGGAAGACATTAACATACACACAGTATATATAAGGCACAGAGGGGTAAAAACGGGGAGTTTACGGTTTGGCGTCCTCCACACTGTCTCATGTCCTTTTTTTGAGGACGTCAGGGAGAATTATATGAGCAAAACCCTCACAGGAGCCATGTAGAGTTGAGTCCACAGACTTTGGGAAAATGTGCAGCAGAACTAACACACAATAAAGGGCTCGTTCGCGGAGCAGGCAGCTTGTTCTGTCATCTGGTTTAAGGCTGAAGAGGCAAATACACTCCTTTTTGTGCTTTGATTTTTGCTATGGAAATGTGCTCTCTCTCTTTACACACACGCACACACAAACCTTTATTAACATGTATTAACTTTTTTTTTTTTACTTTGAGTGCCTTGGACATATGATTTTGTATTTTATTTAATATTTTACTGGCTTTTGATTTTGTAAAAGTTTTTAATTTCTTTTTTTGTCTTTATCTTATTATTGTTGTTCGGTTTTTAGTCGACTTGGGTTGTTTTTAATTGACAATTTTATAACTAAACTGTCATTGAGTATGTTTACATGGACACCAATAATCCAATTTTAATACAATTAAGACAATACTCTGATTAAGAGTCGACCATGTAAACAGCGATTTTTGATTAATTTAATCCAATTAAGGTCATAATCGAACTAAACAGAAATCGAATTAAGACGTGGATTATGCCGATGTTAGTCGCATTAAACTATTACCGTCGTGTACGATTTTCGCCACATTTTGCGACAGGATCACACACGGACGGCTGTTTGACACTATTCTCTACACCTACCGAGCCAGTGAAGGACCACAGACACCCGCATCGCGAAATGCCGAGATTTTTTTCTTTCTCATACGGCGTGCGGTATCAAATTCCATTAAAACAACACTCTTCCAGCAGTTCATACTCGCATCCAATATCTTGTTTGTCACGGGGGGGGGCATGCATGAAATGTCCTGAATGAAAGTGAAAGTGCCAAACTGCAGTTAAATTTAACTTTTACAAATTAAAAATGAAACACCCGAAATTACATGAAACTCTGGAGGAAATGTGGATAGTGTGGTGACGCAATGACGTTAATCAAATTATGTGCTACATGTAAAACGGGATCATGAAAGGAACATTCAAAAAGCAACTCATGTAAACACCTTACTCATATTATTGTCTTATTCAGATTAAGGAAAATAATTCGATTACTGATTCCCATGTAAACGTAGTCAATGTCTACTATTTTATGCTGAATCAAATTTCATTTTTAACTTTCATTACATTAAACTGAGCTCAAACATCAAGTTAATCGTGTATTAGCCATGAAAACGTTTTGATTTCACTTACTAAAATTGGCTAATTATTTTTCTACTTTTCTTTTAGGTTATAATAGATTTAACTTAAGGTTTTAAGTCAATGTAAGTAATGTTTAATGTAACGTAAGATTAAATTACTTGTAAAGTTAATGACTCAACTTAAGGCAGCATCTACTTTTTACAGCGTTCTTATAAAAAAACAAATTATTAATGATTTGTGATGCTGAAATTTAGAAAAAAATGGTACTATTGCTTGTCATGTTATTTAAATGTATGATATATGAAAACAAAAACCCATGCAGGGATATTTTTTGTCTTTTATAATTTGAATAACAAGCTCATTCAAATAGGTTTCTCCTCACAGTCGATACTTTTAACCCTTAACATTATGTTAAGATACTATAGTAGAAGAAGTGTGTTTAACATTGATAAAATGCTTCTCAAGCAGCAAATTAGCATTAGAAAGACTTCATAATCATGTGGATCATGGATCAGGATCATGTGACGTTGGAGACTGGAGTAATAATGCTGAAAATTCTGCTTTGCATTACAGGTATAAATTAGAATTAAAAACACAGTGCTCAGCATAAATGAGTACACCCCATTTTGAAAAATTATATTTATATCCATTTCTTAGTGAATATAGGTCATTTATTTTGGTGCATTTGACCAAAACAGATTTATTAAAAGGATATATTTATTAAAATAATAATTTTAGTCACTGAACCTCTTTAGAAATAGAAAGATAATACATTTAAGGTCATGCAAAATATTGGGGGAAAATTACAAACTACAAAATTTCAACAAAATTTTATACATTTTTAATTTTTCTTGAATTTTGGTCTTTTTTAATTTTTATTTAATATTTTTCCTAACATTTACATTTGGGTGTACTCATTTTGGACCGTTATCATACATTATTTTGTTAGATTAGCTCCAGATTTGGCTTTAGTACTGACTAATCTAATGTATAAGCACAAATATAACATTGTAAAGTTTCCTATAGAAATTATTAATTTAAATGAGATTTGTGAGGGGTGAACTCATATGCTGAGCACTGTAAACGGAAATAGAAAACAGCTAATAAAATGTAGTATAATAAACACCCTTACTGTGTTTTTGATCAAATAAATGAAAATAAAAATCATACTGGCTGTAGTTCAATACCTTTATATAAAAATTACTCATACCAACATTTTGCAAAAGTCCCTGTAATCCTAGGCTACCATTCAATCAATCATTCCCACTCTGAGCACACAACTTGCATGAACGTACATCTATAAGGCTCTTCTACCAGAGCAACACTTCCAAAAGGGGCGGAGCTAATCAAAGTATCAATAGACCCTTTTGACAAGACTGTTATGACGCGTTTAACCATCATCAGCATCTTAAATCATTGAAAGTTTTTTAATATTTAGATTTTTTTTAAACGACGTATGAATATTTATTTGTATTTATGTATGTATTATTACAAAAAAACTAATTACCACTTGTGCGAGGTGTTTTTTAATGCAGTGTCTATGGAGGCGGGACAGTAAATCTGACATTATTCTCTCTTCTGGCTGCCGTTATCAGTCTTACACTATTTGTTTTTCCTTTTTCTGAAAGTCTTGATAACACCATCGTGGAGTTTTTCTTTTATTATTTCAGTAAATAGGATTGTAAAAAAAAATACTCTCCCATTCACTGCGCTCTCAGTTTACCCAAATATGCCGACTTCCGCTGCTGAGAAACCCGGAAATGTGAAAAAGGTCTATTGGGTGCACTTGGAGACACTTAAAATGTGCATAAACACTAGCTGTCCTGTTAACCTCACAAACTGGAACTGTCTGAAGTGTGATTTAAACGGTTGGCACCAGGTGGCAGTAGATAGCACATAGCAGCGACATGATTGACAAGTAAAAAAGGGCAAATCCAGCCAGCTGGGAAGAAGGGGCGTGGCGAAGGGGAGGCGGAGCCAGAGAGAGCAAGGCCTTGACCAGCCTGAACACACAAACCAGCTCCCCTTCCAACACATCGCCTGCCGAACACAAACTATCCTAAACACAGAGCCAAGAGCACCAGGAGGAAGAAGATGGTCAAATAAAACACAACGAGGGTGTTGATGGGGTGTGATGTGGTTTTAAATTAGAGGGGAATGAGGAGAGAGAGAAAGAGTTAGAGGTGTTAGCTTGGAAACAGCAAGAGATGTTAAAAAGCCCAGTTTTGAAGCAAATATGAAGGCGTTTTATTAATTTTGATATAAAAACTAAAGATCGTAAACTAACCTGAGGAACTCCAATTCTGCGGCACGCCTCGAGGAAGTTCTCCACATTCCGTCGACACTTGGCCATTGTCAGTTTCGGCTGGAAAGGAAAGAAAAAACACGGGATGCATTGCCATAAACAAACAAAAAACATGTAACTATTTACATTTACTTGTTAGGAGATGCTTTTATCCAAAGGGACTTACAAATAAGGACAAAAGAAGCACTTCAAATCACGCAATAAAAAAAGATCCCATGACAAGTCTAAAGGCCAGCTCACACTGCAATTTTTTTTAGAATCCTGAATGATTGTAGCATGTCAGACTGCACGAACATGGCTCCCATGTCAGACTGTAAGATCTCAGCTGTCATAATGTGACGACAATGAAGATAATGAACCTGGAGTTTGACGTCATCTACCTGTGACACTATCCCGCTTTCTGAAATGGTTCCTCACAGCAAACGCAAACAATCTGTGGCAGCAATTTTGCACACAGCGTGCCTCAATAATAAAACCAGAAAGAAAAAAACAGTTTCGACATTTGCCCGCGGTCATTTAAATTGTCACATGGATTGTGTCATCAGATACGGCGCTCCTATTGGTTCTTGGATTAACGCTCATCGCAGCTGTTGTCACACTGCAGGAAAGTGTCTGAAATCTTCTGACACTGCCAGAAACTTCATCGGAGGAAAAATCTGATCGCAACGGGCATTAAGCGGCTGTCTGTGAACATGTCAAACCAACAATCTATTACAGATTTTAGCCTAGGATTTCAGGAATCTTTTAGGATTTCCCAAATTTGTCTCAGATGACAAAATCATGGCTGAAATCTCAGAGTGACCAGGGCTTAAGTTAGTTTAGCAGCTTGTTTTTATATATTATTATTGAGTTCTTATAAGAAAGTGTTTGTATTAGTGTCTGGTGCATATGGAGAGGAAAGTGTGTTTCCTACAGGTGGTTTGTCAAGCCCACTCCCCTGTGTGAAGCACACTCCGAACTCCACAATGTTTTCTAGAAATATAGATTGTTTATAAGAAAGTTTCTGGTGCATATGGAGAGGAAAGAGTGTGTTTTCTACAGGTAGTTTGTCAAGCCCACTCACCTGTGTGAAGCACAGTCAGAACTGCACAATGTTTTCCAAAAATATAGAGTGTTTATATAACAGGGTGTCCGCGGAGTCTTAAAATGTCTTGAATTTCAAAAACTAAATTTTAGGCCTTAAAAAGTCCTGAATTCACAGAAATTTTGTCTTGTAGGTCTTAAAGGGCACCTAGTTTATCCCTTTTTCCAGATTTAATATAAGTCTTTTGTGTCTCCAGAATGTGTCTGTAAAGTTTCAGCTCAAAACACCCATCAGATTATTTATTATACCTTTCAGAAGTTTCACATTTTCAGCTCTTAGCATCTTGTAGCTGTTTTGGTGGACTGTGCCTTTAATGCTAGTCCTCCCCGCCCACCGTTCCCACATGCCTGTCAGTGTGCCTCAGTGTGCCGCGGACACACACAGCGGACACACACATACAGCATGCGCACTTAACTTTGCACTGTTTTTGCACGGCAAATGTGACAGGATACACATTAATATCCACTGCTGTATGGATATCCGTTATGTTAATGTTCAAAATAAACCTGATTTAACGTCCACAACCCGGGATTGAGGCATCTTCTTTTATAATTGTACTGATATGCGGCTGTGGTAATAAAATAAAGCTGAAGTAAATCGCTGTAATTCATTACAAACATGCACTGTTTTAAACACGTGTTAAACTTGTAAAACTCACTCTTGATCACATTTAATGATGATTGATGATCCTAGCGAACTGAACAGATCTTTTATTCCCGGTTGCTCTGCACATCCTGTTTTGTTGATATGATTATATGCGTTACTATGGAGACATGTTAATACGCAGCTGTCAATCAATTCGGTGGGCGGGGAAACCGCACTCCTACGTCACGTTGCGGTCGGCCTCAAAATGAGAGGGATTTGGATGCTATTTTAACTTCAGGAAATTTAAAAAAGGAGACTTATTGTATTTATATCACCCCAATATGACTGTGGACACACTATACATACACACAGTTCTGTCCCAAAGATTTTCATCATAGGTGCCCTTTAAATAATTGTAAACAGGTCTTAATTGTCCTATGTCCATGTAAAGCTAACCAAAACGCATCCAATCACCAACAATCCATCTCTATAGAACTTAACAAAACTCTGTTTATAACTCTATTTACCAATATGGTTTAATTATCGTCCCTACAATAATATTTGTTTACAAGTTCACTGTTGTCCATACATTTTTTAAGATATGTTTTATTGAAAAATGTATTTGTAGTTGTATGTATACAACTAGGGTTTGCTTGTTTTGATAATTTATTTAAAATAAAAAATAAATTATAATATTTAAAAAGTCCTGTATAAGTCTGAAATTTCATTCATAGTGGTCTAAAAAAAGGTCTTGAAAAGTCTTAAATTTGACTCTGTGAAACCCTGTATTAAAGTGTCTGGTGAATATGGAGAGGAAAGAGTGTGTTTCCTATAGGTGGTTTGTCAAGCCCACTCAGAACTGCACAATGTTTTCCAGAAATATAGTGTTTATTTGAAAGTGTCCGGTGCATATAAAGAGCAAAGAGTGTGTTTCCTGTGTGAAGCACACTCAGAATTGCACAATGTTATCCAGAAATATAGTGTTTATTATAATCTAGCTCCTGTTTATCTAACCAACCTTCTGTCTCGCTACAAT
>CAIGQV010018227.1:2917670-2938267 GCA_903798115.1 Danio jaintianensis
GTGCCCTACTGAGCCTGGTTTCTCTCGAGGTTTTTTTTTTTTTTTTTCCTTCACTTTCGCAAATTGGTGAAGTTCGTTCCTCGGCGCTGTCGCCACTGGCTTGCATGGTTCGGGACCTGTAGAGCTGCGCATCGATGGATTTGCTCTTCAGTGTTTGGACTCTCAGCAGTGAAAATTAAACCACACTGAACTGAACTTAAACTCTAAAAACTGAACGGACACCATTCCAATTCACTATAATCTTCTATGTGAAGCTGCTTTGACACAATCTACATTGTAAAAGCGCTATAGAAATAAAGATGAATTGAAACACTCTATGCTTTACATGTTTGTTTCTATGTTTGTTTATTTAACTGCTATTTTCATCTATAACACTCCATTTTTGCATCTCGTTTAAATACACTATGAACAGCAGTTACGCTAATTATTCTCTTTATTCTCTATTATCACCTGGTGATACTCATTCCGAGGTCCCTAGAGACTATGCAGTGCCATTGATGCGATCCAAGACCTGTGAAGAGATGATTCCAAGGTATCCATACTCCTGGACCAGGTCGTATATCGAGCTGATGCTGTGGTGGTCATAGAGAAATGGAGTGCATGAGACTGATTCCTGAATGACCACCATGACAACGAGTCCCCACATTGATCCTGCGGGCAAGCCTGACCTCCCGCCGGTGCCCTACTCACACCTGCAGCTTCTCCACGATGGACGTCCAGCTTCTTCAGCCTCCAGCGCCTAGATTGCAGCTCTGAACAGGAAGTTTGGCCAGAAGAATAATGGTCGTGCCTAACAGAGCCTGGTTTCTCTCTAGGTTTTTTTTTTCCCTTCACTTCGTCAATTGGTGAAGTTTTTTTACTGGCCACTGTCGCCGCTGGCTTACTTGGATCGGGACTTGTGGAGCTGTGCTTCGGTGGATTTGCTCTACAGTGTTTGAACGTCCAGCAGTGAAATTTAAACCACACTGAACTAAACTACACTGAACTTCAACTCTGTAATCTGGACTCTACTACAATAATGTTAAGCTGCTTTGACACAATCTATATTGTGAAAAGCGCTATATAAATAAACTTGACTTATATGAAAGGGTCCGGTGCATATAAAGAGCAAAGAGCGTGTTTCCTACAGGTGGTTTGTCAAGCCCACTAACCTGTGCTATCCACTCAGAATTAAACAATGTTTTCCAGAAATATAGAGTGTTTATAAGAAAATGTCTGGTGCATATGGAGAGGAAAGAGTTTTTTCTACAGGTGGTTTTTCAAGCCCACTCAGAATTGCATGATGTTATGAGCAAAATGAATCCAAAAGTTCACTCACCACTGCCGGTGAGGGTACATGGATGCTCGGTATGGATCGAGGACGCACATGATTGGCCAGATGGCACAACACGACCCCGTCAGTCAAAGCTGCTCCAAGATCACTGGGTAAGGACACCTTGAGTCGACACTCGATATTCTGCAGGAGAGACACTAAATGAGACTTACAGCAGAAAATAAACGACAAATGATTGAAAACAGAAAGGGGCGGGTACTAAGGCGATTTGATTGACGCACCCTTCTCAGCTGCTCTATCAGTAACGCCTCCTCTCCAGTAGGGGCTGGACTCTGTGTGGGTGTGGCTTCTGCTGGCTCCGCCTTCTGTGTGAATGATTCTCCTGCAAAAGTCAAGCACATCATTGGGAAGAGGTCATCGGCCTAAATGACACATTTATACACTATGTACTTATATAACATGCACTCAATCATCGAGTGTTCTTGTGGTCTTTTTTTGGTCTAGTTGAATGCATAAAGTATCCAATATTCCACAATTTCTTATTTTGGTTAAAAAGGTGGATCATCCATATATTCAAAGTGCACTTTTAACATTTAGCATTATTAATGTAAACACTCTACTTACTCTATTTTTACTTAAAAATGACACAGGATTGCAAACAAGTATGCAAATTGGGAACCACATATGTGACCGTGAACCACAAAACCCGGCCCGTTTCCACTGAGTGGTACGGTACGGTATGCTTTTATGGCCGTATCCACTGTCAAAGGTTACCAAAAAGCAAACCGTACCGTACCACTTTTTGGGTACCCTTTGCAAAGGGTACATAGCACGACAAAAGGGTACCAAAAGGCGGAGCTAGACGCGCAGCTGAACGCTATTTGTTTACAGAGATACGTCACTCGCTCATGGACAAGCAGGAGAATGAAAACAAAGAAACCGCCATTTTTAAAAACACAGCCGAGACATTACACCATAATAATATATACATATAATAACAAACCATGGTCGACCCGAGCTCAAACAAACCTTGTCGTCGTCTTGATGAACAGCCACAAAACCAAGAAGAACAAAATCTGCTGTGTCCTGCTGTTGTTTTACGAGCCCGTCTAAAAGTGAGAGCGGTTTCACTTTCTCCAGAGAGCTCGACGCGCGTCTATATTTGAAATAACAAACTTCTTGAGCTTATGATAATAACGTGCGAGTGATTATTGAAGTGCTTCTGACATCCTTTCAGAAACGGACAAACGCAAGAGTGAAGTGCGACAAAACAAAGGAGAAGCCCGACAAAACAAAGAAGCAAATGATTCTTTCAACAGCCTAAAACATGAACAAACTGCCATGTTTAACTATTATCATCGCCATTTGGACTATTATGAACTCGCAATGACGGAATTACTTTCTAACAGAGGTTACATGTGCTGGTTTAAGATTTAAGATGCAGATGAGAGGTTTGCACTGACTGGGCTATATTTCGTTTCGTTTTTGAACCCAAATAAGGACTAAATGTATGCTGTGTGTAGTTTTTCTGTAATTGGTAACATATCGGAGACTGTCAGGGTCTGTATGTGTTCATATATGTGCATTTATTTTTTATAATTGCAGATGTTACAGTAGGCTATTTCGCATTCATCATCATTCGCATCATTGATATGCATTGTTATAATCAAATCCTGTTCATAGAAAGGTTAATAATGAACATTTATACAAGTATTTATGTGTATAAAGCATCTGTTTTGTGAGAAGTGCTTGTCATATGATATGTGAACGACCCGTACAGCTTTACTTTGACATTTCCTCGAGCAAGAATGACATTGACTGAAACTTGCTGTCGTACACCACGCCCACCATAGGTACCCTTTTGGCAGTGGAAACGCAAGCCTGATAAAGGGGACCTGTACCGTACCATACTGTACCACTCTTTAAGTGTCAAATTTTGGGGGGAAAATATTAGATACAACTATTAGAGAATCTGTAATCTGAGGGTTAAAAAATACAGAGAAATTCACCTTTAAAGCTGCCAAAATAAAGTGCTTAGCAATGCGTATTATTATATATTAAATATTATTACATTTACAGTAGGAAATTTACTAAATATACTCATGGAGAACGATCTTAACTTCGTATTCTAATGATTTTTGCCATAAAAGAAAAATCCATAATTTTGACCAACACAATGTATTTTTGGCCATTTCCAAAAATACACCCATGCTACATGAGACCATCAACCATAGTCACACATGAGCTAGAACTAATTATCAGTGATGACTAACATTTTCAGTTTTTGTTTTTTATGTAACTTTCCAGATATTTTTAATGCTCAAACTGCAACATTACATGCTAAATGACTTTTAAGGTGCACTTTAAAGATATACATGCATCAATTTTAATCAACAAACGACCCAGAAAGCAGCAAACAGCTACGTCAGGTAAACAAACCTTTTTTCTTCTCCTCTCGCTGACTCAAGCGAAACAGGTAACTCTCAGGCCTCTGATTGGGGCCGTGGGAGGGCAATAGTGCCGCAGAGCTGGGGTAACTGGGTGACTGGAGGGCTGCAGGAGCAGAAAGACAACATCATTGGGATGAGGGGTGAAATATAAAAATGCAAACTTATATGAAAATAAAACGTTTATACCTACCAGTGGGCGAGGCATATTCTTCACCTTGCTATTGAATGCAGAAGAAAATAAGAATATAAAATCAGTGGAAATACGATATATTATTTCAACACTTTATCTGTGGCATGCACTGAAAGTGAACTCTAGGCATGCATCTGACAAACAAAAGGTCCATCATGAATATTTCTTGGCAGTTTTTGTGAGATTCGCCCAGAGATGACTTCATTCATTATGTTTTTAATGTGAGAACATCCAAACCATAAACAAACATGCACATGCATCGGCTGAAATCTTACACCATGTCCTAAAACAGGCAAGATTTGACGGTTTTCCAGAATTATTTACTCAATTAAGCAGGTCAAATGGTACTTTAAACTGTCGTAATATTGTGTTGGAGTCTGCTACTACAGGTTTAAACGCATCTAACGTCAGAAAACATTGTAATATTCTCACAATATGCATTTAATATTACACATTTTGCAATGATTTTTGATAAGGTTCATTTGAATCAATCTTCTATAAGCTGACTCTACTCTGATTGGTCAGTTGGCTAAGTCTGATTTGATTGGTCTTTCCGTATCTATTCAGTGTCTGAAATTAAATGGCCACTTTAGAGTGTTCATATGTTGCTGTAGGCGGGATTATGCAAATGTGTTACATTGATAATGTTGATATACATCGGTAGCAGGCAAAATATTCGAAAATAAACTCTTTTGAGAACCAATATCTATTGATCATTCACTTTTTTTGGCTAAACAACTAATGCAGGCTGTTGTTTACATTGAAGCACAGCTATGTTACAAACTGCATAAGATATATTTTTTCAAAGACCCATATAACCTGCTCTTTAATTAAGTGATGTTTATCAATCTACATTATAGACACTCTCAGATATTGGAAAAATGTGACCCAGGAGCACAAAAAAAAGTTGCAAGAAAATATTTGGAAATTGAGGTATATGCATAATCTGAAAGATGGATAAATACAATTTTGATTGATGTACGGTTGTTTTGATTGGAAAATATTTGGCCGAGATACAACTAATCTGAGTGTTCAAACTATTTAAATACTGAGAAAATCACCAAGTTCTCCAAATTAGTTTTTTTTGCAATGCATATTACTAATCAAAAATCACATTTTGACATATTTACGGTAATAAATGTACTAAATATCTTCACGGAAGAAGACCTTCACTTAATATTTCAATAATTGTGACCTATACAATGTATTTTGGCAAATGCCAAAAATTTACCCATACAACATAAGACTGTTGTGCAGGGTCACAAATTATATTTCATGGTTTCAAATTATGACAAAAACATAAATGTACGATACTTGTCGCAGACTAACAATTCATCAAATTATGCTTTACTAAGGGTATCTGCAGGTTTCTAAGAGTTATATTTGAGACTTTTTTTTAATACCAAACAGAATGAAATTTAAGATCAGTTGTACAGTATAATATTATAGTACTGAATTAAAAACGAAACACACAACATAACCAATTAATTACCATCCTTAATACTCTTTTACATAGAAGCATTTAAACTGACCAACAACTACTACTACTACTACTACTACTACTACTACTACTACTACAACAACTACTACTACTACAACAACAACAACTACTACTACAACAACAACTACTACTACAACAACAACTACTACTACAACAACAACTACTACTACAACAACAACTACTACTCCTACTACTAGAAACCCCCAGCACTGTAGACAACGAACGACTTGCAAACGACCTGAATGAGCTTTACTGCAGGTTTGAGAAAACACCCCACACCCACTCTGAACTGCTCTTCACACCACCATTAACACCTCCACTACCCCCCGTCTCACACCTGCACTTCAGTTCAGTGAAGATGATGTGCGCCAGGTTTTCCAAAAACAGAAGAGGAAAAAAGCACCAGGCCCAGATTTTGTAACACCAGCCTGTCTAAAATCCTGTGCTGACCAACTGGCCCCCATCTTCACCCTGATCTTCAACAGATCACTGGAGCTGTGTGAAGTGCCCTCCTGCTTCACCATCATCCCCATCCCAAAGAAACCCAAACTTACAGGACTTAATGACTACAGACTGGTGGCACTAACATCTGTGGTCATGAAGTCTTATGAAAAATTGGTGCTGGCCCACCTGAAGGACATCGCTGAACCCTCACTGGACTCTCTTCAGTTTGCCTACAGAGCAAACAGGTCTGTGGATGATGCAGTCAATATGGGACTGCATTATGTTCTGGAACACCTAGACAGACCAGGGACCTATGTGAGGATCTTGTTTGTTGACTTCAGCTCTGCTTTTAACACTATCATCCCAAAACTTCTCCTGCCCAAATTAACTCAGCTCTCCGTGCCCAACTCTGTCTGTCTGTGGATCAACAGCTTCCTAACGGACAGGCAGCAGCTGGTGAAGCTGGAAAAATTCTCATCCAGTACCCGCACAATCAGCACTGGCGCCCCCCCAGGGGTGTGTCCTCTCCCCTCTGCTCTTCTCCCTGTACACAAATGACTGCACCTCAAAGGAGCCACTCACATTGACTCCATTGTCAAAAAAGCTCAACAGAGGTTGTACTTCCTTTGTCAGCTGAGGAAGTTCAACCTTCCAAAGGAGCTGCTGAAACAGTTCTACACTTCCATTATTGAATCAGTCCTCTGCACTTCAATAACTGTCTGGCTTAGCTCAGCTATGAAATCCGACCTCCGAAGACTATGTAAAATAGTTCGGACTGCTGAGCAAATCACTGGTAGAATCCTCCCTTCTCTCCAAGAGCTGTACTTATCCAGAGCAAGCAGAAGGGCTGCCAAAATCACTCTGGACCCCTCACACCCAGCACACTGCCTCTTTGAACTTTTACCTTCTGGTCGACGCTACAGAGCACTGTGCACCAGAACAGCCCGACACAGAAAGTTTCTTCCCTCAGGCAATCCATCTCATGAACACTTGAATAATAGTAATTATGGAACAAACATCACTACTTGCTATACACTTTTTATACACATAAACACTTATTTAACAACATATTTTACATGCTAATTTGCACATAACAGCTGCCATATAACGTTGTATATAGTAATATTCCTGTACATACACTTGTCAATTTGTATATTTGCATTCACTGTTACTTTTATTTTTAAAATATATTTATTATGTTTTTTGTCCTGTCTCTGTAATTCTGTTGCACTGTAGAAGCTCTGTCACCAAAACAAATTCCTCGTGTGTGTTAACATACCTGGCAATAAAGCTCTTTCTGATTCTGATACTACAACAACAACTACTACTACAACAACAACTACTACTACAACAACAACAACAACTACTACGACTACTACTACAACAGCAACAACTACTACTACTACTACTACAACAACTACTACTACAACAACTACAACAAATACTACAACAACAATAACAACAACTACTACTACTACTAATACAACTACTACTACAACAATAACAACAACTACAACTACAACAACAACAACTACAACAACTACTACAACTACAACAACTACAACAACAACAACAACTACTACTACTATTACTACTACTACAACTACTACGACTACAACAACAGCAACTACAACTACTACTACAACAACTACTACTACAACAACAACTACTACAACTACTGCGACTACTACTACAACAACTACTAAAACTACTATTATTATTACTACAACAACTACTACTGCAACTACAACAACTGCAACTACAACAACAATTACTACTACTACTACTACTACAACTACTACTACTATTATTATTATGATTATTACTACAACAACTACTGCAACTACAACAACTGCAACTACTACTACTACAGTCGTGGTCAAAAATTTTGAGAATGACACAAATATTAGTTTTCACAAAGTTTGCTGCTAAACTGCTTTTAGATCTTTGTTTCAGTTGTTTCTGTGATGTACTGAAATATAATTACAAGCACTTCATATGTTTCAAAGGCTTTTATCGACAATTACATGACATTTATGCAAAGAGTCAGTATTTGCAGTGTCGGCCTTTCTTTTTCAGGACCTCTGCAATTCGACTGGGCATGCTCTCAATCAACTTCTGGGCCAAATCCTGACTGATAGCAACCCATTCTTTCATAACCACTTCTTGGAGTTTGTCAGAATTAGTGGGTTTTTGTTTGTCCACCCGCCTCTTGAGGATTGACCACAAGTTCTCAATGGGATTAAGATCTGGGGAGTTTCCAGGCCATGGACCCAAAATTTCAACGTTTTGGTCCCCGAGCCACTTAGATATCACTTTTGCCTTATGGCACGGTGCTCCATCGTGCTGGAAAATGCATTGTTCTTCACCAAACTGTTGTTGGATTGTTGGAAGAAGTTGCTGTTGGAGGGTGTTTTGGTACCATTCTTTGTTCATGGCTGTGTTTTTGGGCAAAATTGTGAGTGAGCCCACTCCCTTGGATGAGAAGCAACCCCACACATGAATGGTCTCAGGATGCTTTACTGTTGGCATGACACAGGACTGATGGTAGCGCTCACCTTTTCTTCTCTGGACAAGCCTTTTTCAAGATGCCCCAAACAATCGGAAAGGGGCTTCATCGGAGAATATGACTGCCCCAGTCCTCAGCAGTCCATTCGCCATACTTTTTGCAGAAGATCAATCTGTCCCTGATGTTTTTTTTGGAGAGAAGTGGCTTCTTTGCTGCCCTTCTTGACACCAGGCCATCTTCCAAAAGTCTTCGCCTCACTGTGCGTGCAGATGCGCTCACACTTGCCTGCTGCCATTCCTGAGCCAGCTCTGCACTGGTGGCGCTCCGATCTCGCAGCTGAATCCTCTTTAGGAGACGATCCTGGCGCTTGCTGGACTTTCTTGGACGCCCTCAAGCCTTCTTAACAAGAATTTAACCTCTTACCTTGAAGTTCTTGATGATCCTATAAATTGTTGATTTAGGTGCAATCCTAGTAGCCACAATATCCTTGCCTGTGAAGCCATTTTTATGCAACGCAATGATGGCTGCACGCGTTTCTTTGCAGGTCACCATGGTTAACAATGGAAGAACAATGATTTCAAGCATCACCCTCCTTTTAACATGTCAAGTCTGCCATTCTAACATCAGCCTGACATAATGATCTCCAGCCTTGTGCTCGTCAACATTCTCACCTGAGTTAACAAGACGATTACTGAAATGATCTCAGCAGGTCCTTTAATGACAGCAATGAAATGCAGTGGAAAGTTTTTTTCAGGATTAAGTTCATTTTCATGGCAAAGAAGGACTATGCAATTCATCTGATCACTCTTCATAAAATTCTGGAGTATATGCAAATTGCTATTATAAAAACTTAGGCAGCAACTTTTCCAATTTCCAATATTTATGTCATTCTCAAAAGTTTTGGCCACGACTGTACTACTACAACTACTAATAATAATAGGGATCCAGCAGAATCATACATTTTTTTTAAGTACATTTCAAAACGGAAACAAAATCTTCTTTACAGGGTCGGTTCGATTGCATTTTTAAGACATTTGAAACTGATTTAAGACATTTGAAGACTAATTAAGGCCTTATTTTTATACTATTTAAGTCGTTTTTAAGGATCCGCAAACACCATGTTACTGTAATATGGTGCAGGGTCACAAATAAGTTTAATGGTTTCAAATTATGACAAAAACATAAAGGTATGATGCTTGCTGCAGACTAACAATTCATCAAATTATGTTTTCCTGTAATCTGCCTGATTTTGACATGGTGTTAGATATGAGTGCTATCACCACAGTATCTCAGTGTAGTGACTTTTTTAAGAGTAAAATCATCATCAAGAATATTATCCTTAACAAGCTGCTTTGCGTCTACAGAAATGAAGAGATGAAGGCAGATGATCTCCAGGCTCCTGTGCATCAGTACCTGCAGTGTACAGGAGGGGGCGATGGACAGAGTGGGAGACACACAGCCATCCAGCGGCACAGCAGAGAGAGACTAGCAGCCACAGAGAAACCAGGACGGGTCAAAACAAAACCACAGGAATAAAGGAACCAAAGTAGGAAATAAACAGGGGGTTTGAGAAAACGAAAGGGTTTTGGAGTTCAGGTTTTATAGGTTATTCCTGGAAATACTGTAGGACATGAAGACCATAAAGAAAAATTATTGGATCAATAACGCATTTATTTATTTTGGAAAAAGCTCAAATGTTTTATTTTAAAAAGGCATATAAAAAGTTACTAAATAAATAAAAATATTATTATTTTAAATGAAATAATAATAATACATAATCATTTTTAATTTTTTTTATTTAATAAGAAACTGTGAGCAGTTTATTGACATTTGAGTAGAAAATAATAAAAAAAATTATGTACTTGTATTTACATAAATAAAGTATTAAAAACCGTATGCATTAAATAAATGCACAAAATGTTTTATTTTAAAAAGGCATATAAAAAAGTTAACAAATCGTATAAAAAGTAAATAAATCATATAAAAATTGAATACATAAATACAAATACAATTATTTAAAATGAAATAATAATTAATAATAAATGTTTTTTGTTAAATAATTATTCAAAAACAATTCTAAAGAAACTGAGCAGTTTAACATTTTTGAGTAAAAAAAAAAAAGAAAAAAATCAAATGTATAATAAAAGTATTAAAAACCTAATGCATGAAGTTTTTTTATTATTTGGAAAAAGCTAAAAATATTTCATCATATAAAAAAGTAAAGAAATAAATATATAAAAATATACATTTTAAATCAAATAATTAATAATAAATAATATTTTATCTTTTTTATTTAATGTAATAATTGATCAAATCACTTTTATTGTCACATCATCAGCAGCACGTGTGCTATGATGAGTGAAAAGCTTAGAATTATTTAAATAATTTTCTGACTTTTTTGTAAAAAATTAAGAAAAAAATCAAAAGTACATGTATTTACAGAAATGAAGCATTAAAAACATTATGCATTAAATAAGGTTTTTTGATAATTTTGAAAAAAACTAAAATGTTTTATTTTCAAAAGGCATTATATGACATAAAAATATTTTTAAAATGAAATAATAATTAATAATAATACATTTGAAATAATAATTAATAATGTATGTATTATATTTTAATATTTAAAAAATAAATAATTGTAATAATTTTCTAAAGAAACTGTGAGCAGTTTATTGACATTGAGTTAATAATTTTGATAATTAAAGAAAAAAAAATTAAAGTATAGGTATTTACAGAAATAAAGCATTAAAAACATGCATTAAACAAGGTTTTTTGATTAATTTGAAAAAAAAAAATGGTTTATTTTAAAAAGCATTATATAAAAAAGTTAATGAAGAAATAATTAAATAATATATATTTTTTTAATTTAATAATTAAATAATTAATAATTATTTTAAAAAAATTCTTAAAAAACTGTGAGCAGTTTGACATTTTTGAGTAAAAAAAAAAGAAAAAAATCAAATGTATTTGTATTTACAAAATTAAATTATTAAAAACCTCATGCATTAAGGTTTTTTATTATTTTGAAAAAACTTAAATATTTCATTTTAAAAAGGCATCATATAAAAAAGTAAACAAATAAATATGTAAAAATAAAATTATTTTAAATGAAATAATAATTAATAATAAATAATCCTTTTTTATTTCAGAATTAAATCATTAATAATTATTTAAATAATTTTCTAAAGAAACTGAGAAGTTTATTGACATTTTTGTGAAAGAAATTTGTATTCGTATTTTAAAAACCTAATTGCATTAAAAACCTTGTGCATTAAGTAGGGTTTTTTGATTATTTTAAAAAGATTAAATGTTCTATTTTAAAAAGGCATATAAAAAAGTTAATAAATAAATAAAAATAAAATGATTTTAAAGAAACTGTGGGCAGTTTATTGACTTTTTGAGTAAAAATATAATTAATAAAAATAGAAATAAGAAATAAAACCAAATGTATTTGTATTTACAGAAATAAAGTAATGGAGGCTCAAATAAATAACATTAAATAAATAAAATTAACATAATCATATTATAATCTTATTATTATTAGTATTACTTCTACTATTACTGTTTTTATAATAAAAGTTACAAAATAAAATCGAAACACATCCATAAGCATTCTTGCATCTTCAAAACCAAAGGCTCCAAACAAGCAAAAAAATTATTGTTTTATTATTATTGTTATTACAATTTGAAATGACGAGCTTAATAACAGTTTTGAGAGTAAAATTATCATCCTGAAATATTAATAAGCTTTTGCATCTACAAAATGTGATGGAGGCTTCAAACAAACAAAAACGATTTTTACATTAATACAATTATTATTGTGAGTAGTGACGCAACATCTAAATGAAAAATCCAAGGGGGTTGTTCACCTTTAAAATAAGCAATGCAATATATATTATGCAATACCAAAAAGAGATGAGGGTTTTTTTAAAGCATTTTTGGTTAAATGTGTCTTTCTTTTTCACCTGTTTGTGAGGGTCTGGCCTCTTCTTTATAGTGTTGGTGTCTGTGTCTATCTCAAATATAAGTAGGGGCTCAAAATCACTCTGAACCAATCAGAAATACAGAAAGACAGACAGAGAGGAAAGATGACAGACAGGGAAGTAAAAAGAAGCCGGGCAGGCATGTTAAAGATGCACGCTGGGAGAAAGCAGATCTAATATTAAAGGTGCAATCAGTACCTTTCAATGTGAAGTAAACAGCATATAAAGCAGGTCACATGAGAAAAATTAAGAGACCATTTATAAATATTCTCAGTATTGTGGATTTATGATTCATATTAGGGCTACACGATATATCGTTTCAGCATCGATATCGCAATGTGTGAGTGTGCAGTAGTCACATCACACAATCTGCAATGTAGGGTTGTGATTATAATTAAACAATTCACAACATAGTGGCATCATTTCAAATTTTAACCTCAAGAGTGAATTATCTGTATTTGTTTTTAAGGCCTGTGACTAAGCATTTTAAGCTAATTTAAGGCATTTGGGCACAATAAATTAGATTAATTGTACAAACTTATAATTAATCAATGAAAATGATACAGTGTTGTTATTATTATTATATTGTACAGTGATAATTTAACTTCTGTTCCTGAACTCCCCAGAAAATCCTAAATCATTGTTTATTTCATTGGTATCTTTGCTTGTCTTTTTAAAATGGTATTTTATGCACATACGCTCCCCTACAAAATCATCCCAATCAATCTAAAATGATGAATTCTTTTAAGTTTTTAACTTTTTCCATAGCTGTACAGTATATTTCTGCATCATATATCATTATCTACTTCTTTTTCTTACATTTTCTGAACACCATTTAGTTACTGAGTGCACCTTTAAAGCATGTTAGCAGTTCAAACTGATCAGAGAAGCAGTAATATACTTAAATTGTGTTAATACATTAAGCAAAGTTATAAAGATGAATCCTCCTGATGTCTGTTAATGGAAGTGAATGAGATGGAGCAGAGATGATGTATGATCTGAGCTGATTGGCTCTTACCATGAAGAGGGCGGAGTCATCAGTGTGAGTGGAGCGTCGGGAGGGGTACAGACTCTGGGGTGGGACAGTATGCACATGACTACAGGGTCTCTCACATACACAAACACACAAGCTTTCTCTCTCTGACACGCATGCGCACACACACACATATACACACAAATAAAACACACGCACGCATAAAAACACACGCACAAACAGAAACAAACACACACACCCTTTTTCTAACACACACATCAGGTTTGCTATCCTTGTGGGGACTTTCCATAAAACTCACGGACAACATTCTGCATTTTTAAATTCACACAACCACATGCACATACAGAGTCTCTTTCTTACACACACACAAACGCATCAGATTTGCTATCCTTGTGGGGACTTTCCATAGAACTCTCACAGACAACATTCTGCATTTTTGCACGCACACACATGCACGCACGCACACAGCAGGATGGACTGATGGATGAAGAGGAAGTGAATGATCAGATCTGAAGACGAGACTCACCTCACTGTCTGTTGGACTGAGCTTTGTCGGGCTCTGAGACGACTTGTGCTGAAAATACAGAGGCAGAAAATGATCTTATCATCAGGAACATTCAGGAAAACTGGATGCTAAAGATACCACCTTAAATATCACCCTATAATCAAAAAAGATTCCATACTGCTGCCTGTAACATTCATTAAACTAATCATTTAATTGACTTATATTTATATTTTACTTTTAGTAGTCAAAAAGTTTGGTTACGAAAAGCTTAAATGGGAAAAGTCTGTGTTGTTTATACGTATATGGACGCTACAGAGTCTGCTTGTGTTTGCATGAGGTAACATTTAATAGGAACATTGCCAAAATTCAACAAAAGTCAAACTATGAAAATGAATGCCAATGCTACTGTCCTTCTTAATTTAGCTAGTCAATAATGATGTTTCGATGTGCTATCAGTTTCACTTGACAAAATGTGCACATAACAGGTTTATCATTTTGATCAAATGTCAAATTTACTGCATTGTAATGACACAATGCATAGATTTATATAGATATATAGTACAGTTTTGTATAATTACTGCAGACTGAATACTGCACTGCATCTGTGCACACCCCTTCTTAAAACCCAGAAACTATTTGAGAATAAATGCATAAATAGGATATATTTTGAGTTAAATGCATGAAATGAGATCTGTTGGGAACTGTTGCTGACTTCAGGTTTGGCCTACCGAAATCACAGTTGCACTCCATTTAGCTGACGCAAAACTGTGTGTAAGTACCTTGACGAAATTCATAACGCCGTCTCTCTGCACTGATCGTGTTTTCTGTCTCTCCTCCTCGTACCGCAGCGCCGCCAGCTGAGCTTCTCGTCTCACTCGCTCCACACCACCACCAGCAGACCGCTGACACACAGATCACAGTCAAACCACAAGCTTCTGCTTCATTTGCTGAATAATAATAATAATGAGGTGTGTGTGTGCATGTGCAGGGACTCTCACCTGGTTATGAGCATATGAAGATGAGCCTGATAAATCTGAGCCTCCGCTGATGAGAAAACAACAAATATTAGAGAACACACACATGACATTTTATCTCTGATTCATTTTTTTTTATTGTCGATACCTTAACAGACTTTCTGCACTCAACATTTGGATAATTGCATTGCATGGTTATAAGTACACAACTTAATTAAAATAGTTAAGGTTTTTTTTTTTTTTTTCTATATGCAACTTTAAGGTACAATATGGACAAATTAGGTACTGATATTTTAAACTTTATTTCAAACATATATAAAATAACTACAAAGGTACTAATAAACGAAGCAAAATATTACGGCACAATACAAAACAGTTTAACTTTTTAAATACATCTCTGAAAAGCAGTAGGAAGAAGCATATGCTTATTAATAATGTAGAGTGGAAAAGGGGTAGGATTAGATAAGTATAAATTCATAACAATAGATAATAATCATTAACAATAATCATCAACTTAACTCCATGATTCAGATAGACAGACAGACAGACAATTGGGAAACGTGTGTGAATATGCATTGTCTGAATACATTAAATATTACAAACCATTATTTGTATTATTATAACTCAATATTAAAATATGTAAATTCAACTGCATACATAATATCATTTCTTAATACTGTGATTTATAAAAAGAAATTTTTTTTAAATATATTAATTATGAATGATTTTAAATGTGTGTTTACATATGTTTACAGTGTGTGTGTGTTAAATATTCCTTGTACAATTTGTTTGCAGTGAAGTTATAATCAGGTCAATACCGGTTATGTAAGGAGATTTGCCTTCTTGGGTCGTCAGTTCTGGATGGACTGGTTTTCACAGGTGAACCCTGGAAACATGTAACACTGAGCTTAGCCTTGTGAAAACAAAAGTAACTGTGATGTGATCAATCATCACACACACACACACCTCTCTGGTGATGCGTCTTTCAATGTAGGCCATGAACTGAGAGCTGAGGCTGACTGACTCCGCCCCTCTGCGGCTCCGCCCCTCCTCATCATCATCCTCAGCCGTACAGTTGTCAATGAAGTCTATCTGTTCCATCTCTGACTCCACTGCAGAGACGCAAAACAACACTTAAAGGTCATTTCAACTGAAACATCAAAAATGGGCGGGACAAATTGAGCAGCCCGTCCCCCTTTTAAAACAGTAAATAGTTTTTTCATAAGTTTTAAATTGACATCCATAGTAGGAACAAAAAAAAAACAAGTCAAATGTTGTTATTATAAGCATTATTCAGTATATCTTCCTTTGAGATTAACAGAAGACAGAAACTGAGTTAAAATGAAGTGAAGAATGAGGAAGAATGGCAGAATTTTTCAGTTTTGTATAAACATTCTTGGCCAGAAGATTTGATGAGAAGCTAAAGTGCTTATGCTGATTTCATAAATTTGTGTGATTCTTATTGGTGGATATGAGAAACTGCAAGCTTAAAGGGACAGCTCACCCAAAAATGAAAACACAACAATATATTCTGATGATGGTGGAAACCATAGTAGGAACAAAAAACACTATGGAAGTCAATGGCAAGCATTCGTCAGTATATCTTCCTTTAAGATTAACAGAAGAAAGAAACTGAGTAAGAATGAAGTGAAGAATGAGTAAACAATGGCAGAATTTCCAGTTTTGGATGAACTGCCCCCTTAATATATTAATACTGCCACACAAAAACATCAAGTTTGATTTCAGAGGGACTTTAAAGATCCTAAAATGAACATTATCCAGTTTAGAGCCTGATTTGATTAAAATCTGACTTGTGCCGTTGGTGACGTGAGTCCCCGTCCGGTGATCGTCTCGTTCTCGTCTCTGTCTTTGCTCTTTGGTGATTTCAGCCACTCTCAACGGCAAGTCTGACAACTCATCTGAAGGCTTCATGAAGAGAAAGAAAAAAAAAAAAAACTTTAATACAATCAGCAGTGCATTACTGATTAGATGTAAGATCCAGTGAGCTGAAAGCACTTGCCTCATTTCCAGACCACCTCTTGTCTCCACTGTCCACACTGTTGAAGCCAGAGTCCAGAGCTCCGTACGGCCGGCCGGAGTACAGATCCTCCACGCTGAGACAAACACGGCATGTTACATGAGTTTGGAAAACAATCAAACACACAGAAATAGCCTGCTTTTCTGAACTAACTCTAAAATAACTCTGACCTTTGACACCAGGACCAGTTTACAAGAACTTTTCTACATTTATTTTAAAAATGTGAGTGGTTATAACAAAAAAGAAATGAAAAGAAAAAAAGAAACAGTGAGTAGTGCTTGTGAAGTTATACACCATAGGTTTAATTTTATCCTTTTAATAAAAAACAAATAATAATAATAATAATAATTTGTATCATTTTATGCAATTGGTCACTTTAATTTTCATTTTTATTTAGCATTTTTAATTTTACTTTTAATTTAATATTTAAAACTGACCATTTGCATTACATAAATTACATTTAATTTCATATTTTATTTTAGGTTTTATTTTATTCTCTACTTCATTATTTCGCTTAAAAGTTCTCCTGTTTAATTGAATTAATTTATTATTTTGTTTTAAACTATTAGAGTTTTATTTAATATTTTATTTTGAATTGAATTGATTTTATTTTATATTAGGCTTTATTTTTAAAAGTAGTTTTACTTTATATAATTTCCTATTACATTTTATTTGAATTATATTTAATATTTAATATTCATATTTAATTTTCTAGTTTTATTTTATGCAATGTTCTATTTTGCTTTATTTTAATTATTTTATATTATATATGCTTATTTAATTTTATATTTTATTTCATAACTTGTATTTTATTTTATACTGTTTTATTTTATGCTTTATTTTGTTGTATTTTTTAAACTTAAATGGCAGAAATTAAAGAACCTATTATGGAATCAATGTTTTTCATGGATTGGTTTGATCCAATAGTGTTATAATAGTGGGAAAATTCCACTCATTTATTTCATTACTTTTATTTTTATTTATTATTATATATTTTTTAATAGCCATCCAGCAAAATAAAAGTCTAATTACAACAGCAGCAGACCAATCCCCATCTGTAAATACTTACAAACACTATTAAAACAAGATGACGACAAAATACACATCATAAATAAAATACACTGTAGCAGCCAATACACAAAATTTCAACCAAAAGAAAAAAAGGCTTCTGTCATTTGAGACGTCTGATCTCTACATCATCTGGTTTTACTGCAATGTTTCCTCTCTCCATACCTTCATTCCAATCAATGCAATCTTTCATTCTTTCAGTGTGTTTTCCTGGCCTGTTATCGTCAGCATCTCCTGCTCTGTGCGTCCTTGGAGAGATTCGCTGATAAACAGCGGCTCACGTGGATGAGGGTGTGGATGAAATATCAAAAGTAAAGTTTGTTCTCACCAGGAGCCAAAGGGCAGTGGCCGTCTGTCGTAGTCTGGAAGTTCTGATGCTGCTTTACACGCCTCCATGTTCAGATATTTAAATATGTGGATCTTTCCCTTTATACAGATCTGGAAACACATCAGTACACATGATATTAAGGATGTGCATTACAAAGCAACTATTAAAGGGGACCTATTATGCAAAAATAACTTTTATAATGGGTTTAAACACAGTTGCGTGTCAGCAGTGTGTGAATATAGCCAGCCTCTAATGGTAAACATTAATTAATTCTATTGTTTTATAATCAGACTTGATAAAAACAGTCTGCAGAAACACTTTGATTGACATTCTCCCTTTGAACGAGTCATCAGAGGGGGAACGCCCCACCCATTAGTGATGATCTCTGCCTCATTAGCATAAACAGCCATGAGTGAGAAGCAGCCGTCTGCCATTACAGTTTTGACCTGCTGAAGATAATGTCAGCAAATAAGAGGATTATAAATGTGGAGTATTAGGATTCACAAGTGAACAGCGACAAGAGTCTCCATAGACTGATGCATTCTCACACACTTCTGTTGACATTTTTTTCACAGAGATAACGTTAGTCCTGTTTTGAATCTGATGCAGTGTCACAAAAATTATGCTATATTGATGTATACAAAGCTGTATCCCTTCTAGACTTTCCTGAATTTTATAAATAATTAAGGACCACAATTTTAGTTTAAAATCTTAGCTTAAAATTCTGTATAATGATCTGCATTTCATCCTAGAATTTGACTTTATTGTGATCAATTGTTCAGAAAGAGGAAGCTGTTTTTACCTGTGCAGGTGGGCTCTGCAGAGGATTGTTGTCCAGAATGATGCTCTGAAGGTGTCTGAGATTGCGGTAACACACTGGGATTGACGTCACCTTATTACAGGAGAAATCCAGCCGCACCAACGGCAGCTCCGCCAGCTCTGTAAACCAGAGAAAACACACAAATGACACAACAGTATACAAGAAAAAGCTCATTTGTTTCAGTGCTGGGGAATAGAATAAAAATTAATCAAATAAATGTTGTTGATTTTATTTTTTTATTTTTTTAAGTGGTTCATTCAATATTGCTAAAATACATACTGTGATTTATTGAAGTGAAATAGCCCAAGCTTTAAAATTATTTTCTGAATGGAAGATGTATCACTATCTAATTACTTGCTGCTGTTGGTTAACTGTATGTTGTGTTTCTTTTAAATACTCTGAAGTATATTTACTGTTTGCATTTCTCTTTAAATATCTGTACCGTCATCCTTGCTTTCTTATGCTACCATTTTTAAATAAATAAATAAATAAATAAGACAATCACAAACAAAGTGGTTTACTCAATACTGACTTTCATAAAAAAAATATTTTCAATATTCTGTATTTTATTTGAGGGGTTTTGTAAGTGTGGGATGAGAGAACATCAGGAGAAGTGTGTTATTATAGGGATGGACAGGACTAGCAAAATCGCTGACCGTGAAGGTCATCAGTTCACCAAACTCACCGCTGTTTACTGAGTGTAACCACAGATACAGGGACACTGGAGTGTTTTAAAGCCACGATTCATCAGCGGATCGCTCGTATGTCAGCTTATAGACAAACCAGCTGATCGACGTGACTTTAAAACAGTCCAGTGTCCCTGTATCTGTGGTTACACTCAGTAAACATCGGTGAGTTCGGTAAACTGATGACCTTCAGGGCCAATCACAGTCATTTCTGTTCAGCATGTGAACGCAACAACAAATCAGCGCTGTTTAAGAACGCGCTCAGTAGCGCTCAAATGTCAGCAGGAAATGGATGTTTTTAAAACTTCAGTATTGATTGGTACAGAATTCCAATATCGTGACAACCCTACTTCCCAATAGGGAAAACCAGCAACAATCGAGAATGCATGATTATATGGTGTCATAACTTTGCAAGCAAAAAATGTCATTATAATGAAAGTCAATGGGGCAAAAACAGCCCCGAACATAACGAAAGGGTAGTCAAGTTGCCCAGAGTTTTTAAACATTTTCATAGCATTTTCCCAAAATATGTGTCAAAATAAGATTTGCCACCAAAAATCATTTCATTTGCTTAAACACAGAGAAATCACCCCAGAGTGGATGAAAACATCACCAACAGCACACAAGGGTTAAATCTAAAGTAGCAAATCAAATTGCATTCAATGTAAATCTGCAGATAGTTTTCCTGTGAGGGTTGGGTTCTGGGTTAGATTTGAGGTAGGGGGAGATAATATATGGTTTATAAAGCATAAACATCATTATGTCTATGGGAAGTCCCCACAATGTATGTGTGTGTGTGTGTGTGTGTGTGTGTGTGTGTGTGTGTGTGTGTGT
>CAIGQV010018227.1:2949063-2961162 GCA_903798115.1 Danio jaintianensis
ATTGCACATAATCAATGTAATCAGTGCTTTATGCTCATCGAGTCGATCTGTAGCTTGTTTATGTTGTTTGTCAGTGTCGTGTGGATGTACTGATGGCTTTCCAATCCACACTGGATCTATATTTGTAACTGTGCAGCTGTGCAGAGATCCGGGATGGAGAAGACAGGAAGAGCTGCTGGCTGTAAAGTCTGCTTCCTACACCAGTGCTACCTAAAATTACAGCAGGACAATATATACAGCTGAAGTCAAAATTATTGGCCCTCTTCTGAATTTTTTATTCTTTTTCAAATATTTCCCAAGTGAGGTTAAGGAACTTTTCAAGGTATTTCCTATAATATTTTTTTTATTCTGGGGAAAGTCTTGTTTGTTTCATTTCAGCTAGAATAAAAGCAGTTCTTAATTTAAAAATATATATATTTTAAGGTCAATATTATTAGCCCCCTTAAGCAATATTTTTTTCGATTGGCTACAGAACAAACCACTGCTATACAATAACTTGCCTAATTAAACTAACTTGCCTAGTTCACCTAATTAAGCCTTAAGCTTACACTTGAAGCTGTAGTATCTTGCCAAATAAGTAGAAAAATATTCTGTACAGCCACAATGGCAAAGATAAAAGAAATTAGTTATTAGAAAACAGTTAATAAAAATATTATTAAGAATAAATCTTCTCTCTGTTAAAGTAGACTTGGAAAATATAAAAATAAAACTTCCATAGGAGGCTAATCATTTTGCCTTTTTTAATTTTACAGACAATTCTATTCTATTCTGTTCTAATAATTTCATGTGTTTTAAGGCCTGTGAAGGGGTAGGCATTTTAAGCTGGTTTAAATATTTCAGGCTCAAAAATATAACGTTTATAGATTTAACAGAGATTAATTATTAAATGCATTCAATTATTTTTTTAAGACGAAGACCATACAATGCTATTTTATATTATATCTGTACCCAAACTCTCCAGAAAACAGCACTGTTTATTTCCTTTTTGCTCTATTGCTCTATTTATTATATTTTATGCAGATGTGCTGCCTTATAAAATCTACAATTATGAATCCAAATAAAGCTATTCAAGTCATCTAGTAAAAATCAATTCATAATCACAATATGCATAAAAAAACTAAATATAAATGTCATTTTTTCCCAATATCATGCATCCCTACCGAAAAAAAAAAAAAAAAGACATTTTAAAGAAGCATAACAGTCTAAATTATGAGGAAGAATCACACAAAACATGTAAAATATGCATCAAAGTCATAAAATATGATACACGGGTATATTTTTAAATGCAAGGAGATTCAGCCAAATTTTACAAATGGTCATATTTAGGGCTGCAGTATATTGGAAAAAAAACTGACATTGTAATATTTTGTTTGTCTGCGATATGAATATAATTTCACGAAATCACATTCAAATGTATTTGGAAAGAATTGATATTGTAAATTGGGATTATTTTGTAGGGGAGTATCTGCATAAAATATAATAAACAAATTACAAGCATAAATAAATACAACCGAATAAAGAGACAAATGAAATAAACCATGTTTTATCATTTTCTGTCGAGTCTGCAGTGTTGAAATTCATTATTTGTAAAATAATATAGTCTTTGTTGTTTAAATAATTTGATAAAGTGAATCTTTGTTAAATCTTCAAACTTCTTGGTTTAAATTCACTTGAAATCTTACACAGTCTTAAAAACATTCAAATTAAAATATATCACTCTATTAGGGTTAAACTTTGCGGTGACCCCACAAATCACATGTTCTGAACTGCAGTGGCTGGTTATTATGGTGTGTTCACACCAGAAGCGGATGAAGCGAGTGATTTACATGTTAAATCAATGCAAAGACATAAATAAACATCCTGCGGTGTGATTCGCGCGAATGAAGCGACCCGAATGACGCAATTTGCGCGAATTGAACGTTTTGCGCATTTGATGCTGAAAGCTTCTATCATCTGGGTGCACCTCTGAAAGGATCTAGTGGACTTAGATTCGGCGCCGAACGAATCTACGCTGTTTTCCAGCTTTCCTAAAGCACATAAACACAGTTACTCTCTCAATAAAATCCACGTTAGCCATTTAGCAACGAAGCTAGAGTCACCAGGCAGACAGAATCCCTCGCCATGACGCGAATCCGTGTCTATTGTGTAGTGAATTCGACGCGCGAATGAAGAGAGTAAACTCAAAATGTTCACGGCACGCGTCTATTTACGCGTGAATAGCGTGATTTATTCACGCATGCCGCGTCTGGTGTGAACACAGCATTATAATCCCAACTTGACCTATGATGTGACTATTGCAGATTCGCACATAGCGATATCGATGCTGAAACAATATATTGTGCAGCCCTACTCATAATCATCTAAAAGTTACAAATGCACACAGTTATTAACACCCATTAAACAAGCAAAGTCAGATTAAATCAGGCCTAAACAGGATCCAAACACTTGTCCATCCCTGTGGTGCAATGAACCTGTTCAAAAAAACTAAAATGATGCTATAAAACATCCAACATTGCGCACCATCAGAGCAAAGCCTGAGTAACAAGCATTTAAGAAGTGTTTCTGGTTTATATTTTCCTTCATGAATGTGGAGCAGCAGACTGACTCATGCAAAGCCTCTGTCAAATATAGACAGTAATATCCAGTTGACTTCACTTCCTCAATGCTTGTACACAACAGCCATCAGTTCTGGCCTGGAGGCGAGAGAACAGCAGACAGACTCACTGTAATAATAATAATAATGCTCAATCCCACAATCCCTTGAAGGATTCCTGCTCCATTCCTTCTAGATCACAAAGCGCTTTCATGTGTCTTTTCAATAAAACACACAGCAAAATGACACGCCAAAAACAAGACATTTAGTTAGAAACTTTTGCCACAGGAGTTAAAGTTAAAAAAAAATGTTTTGCAACACTTAATATAATGTAATTGCTCATATTTATGGAAGAGAAGGAGGAAGAAAAGAACAGAAGATCAAATTAATTTGTACTGTTTTTATTAGTTCTGGTAAACGTATTTATTTATTTATAATGTATTATTTTTTTAAGACAGAAAAGAGAATGACTACAATTGTTAATATTAGTGTTATGATCGTAATACAAGACATTTATTTGATGTTTAGAGAAACTTTTTCACAGGAGTTAAAGTAAAGTATAATTTTTTTGCAACACTGAATATAATGTAAATGTTGATATTTATGAGGCAGGTGGGTCAGGTTAGGTCATTTTTAAAAAAAAATTAAAAATATAACATCAAATTGATTTGTACTATTTTTATTACTTGTGGAAAATTCATTCATTCATTCATTTTTATTTTTTAAAACGACAGAATAGAGAATAAATAAAAGTGTTATTATTAGTGTTATGATATCGTAATAAAATATATTTATTTGATATTTTAAAGAAACTGTTCTGGCAACATTCAATATAATGATTTATGTATTTGACCAAAACGTTTTCATTGTCTAGGCAAATTTTTGACTAAACAGCTACAAAAAGTTAAAGCCACACAACAACAAATAAATAATATGAAAACTTCACTCTAGTGCAGTACACTTATATAGTATTTATGATTAAAAAAAAAAACAATAATAGAAAATAGTCTGTTAGTGTTAGAAGATCAATATTTTTATATAAATATTTAAAGTTAAAACAAAATAGAGAATAAATAATAGTGTTACTATTAGAAAGTCAGAGCAAGTTATATTTAAAAAACATAAAATAGAAAATAAAACAAAATGTATACAATGTGATACATGTTTAATGTAAAACATTAGCTTCAACTTGACAGCCAATTACTATATTTTGTTGCCTTGTACTTGTACATGTGTAATGACAAAGTTGAATCTAATCTAAAATCTTATGATACAGTAGTTCAGCTATGCCAATTTAAATCATAGAATACTGTTTTTTATTATTTTGATAATTTGTTATTATTATTATTATTACTATTATTATTAAATAAGGTCACGAGAGAAGAATAATGAACCACCAAACTAGCCTTTTCACCTAACTATCAGATCAACTAAACAGAGGTATTAAAATTGTGATATTTACAGCATACTGGTGTGTGATAATTGGCAGTTCATTACGCTGTGGTGACCCCTGATAAATCAGGGACTTGGCCAAAGGAAAATGAATGAATGAATGAATGAATGAATGAATGAATGAATGAATGAACAGTGTGTGATAATCTTTAATAATATGTTAAATGTTATTTTAAAGATACGCGTGTTTTTCCACTCACCATGGCTATTTTACACTAATAAAACCTTGGTTACTTAATTATCATAAGGATAAACTCATCAAGTCACCATGCAAAAAACAAAAAAAATGTTTAAAAAAAAAAAAAAAAAACTTCACAAACTTCAGAAAATTGAAGTCTTGAGCAGGTCTGTGTGTGTCCGTCTCAGTGATGTGTTTGAGAAGTCAACGCAGAAGAAAGCCACCGTGTGTTTAAGCGCTCATCAAGAGTTGTGCTGTGGTGAACTTCACATGTCTGCTTATATAAGGCCAAGAGCTTCAGTTCGAAAACAAAGCATGGCGTGGGAAAGTGTGTAATTGCGATGTCTCCAACATTTCCAGTGCTACAATTGCAAATAAACTGACACGACCACAGTCCACAGCACTCTGAGAGAGACTGCGTTTCTCAGACATATCACAAAGTATCAGCCCAGATACGTTCATTTCACAGTAAAACAACTATTGCATACAATATTCACAAAGATAAAAGCTCAAGACTTCTTATTAATTTCATTATGGCAATATTTGCAAGACAATAATGTGCATTTTGCCTGCAAGCGGTCATTCAAAAACATAACATGTAGACAATATTAAAAGTATATTTTCATGCATATACTGACTTTTGATTTACTGACTATTCATATATTCGTTTCAACAGTAAATTAAAAATAAATAAATAAACATGTTTTATGTTAAGATTGAAGTTCTCAAATTTAAACCAAACCTTTATTTTGACTCCATTTTTTCCCATGCTTACCATTGTAAGTGGCTTTGAGAGGATCTACACTTATCATATAAAGTGGCTTTGACAATCTACATTGTATAAAATAAAGCTCTATAGTAAAAAAGAAACTTGACTTGAATTTACTGTTTGGTGTCTAAGGGTGCTTTCACACCTAGACGTTTGTTTCGGAACCTGGCTTGTTTGCCCAGTTAGTGCGGTTTGTTTGGCATATGTGAATCCCGCAGTTGCACTCGGATTTGCGCCAAAACAATTGGTCTGAGATCACCTGATGGCCTCGGCTCGATTGAAACAAACTCTGGTGCGGATCGATTGTAGTGAGAAAGCAAAACGAACCAGGCTATATCACGGTGTATTATGATTATGTAATAGCAACGTATAAGGCTATATGAAGAGAGAACTATGAGTATGAAGGGATGTCACTAAATGTCCATTTCATGCCGAATACAAAAGTGTAAGCATGCTGAAATATTACCGAGTGCTGTTTATCCGTTAGGAAAATTGACCGAAATTACCATCTGATAATTTTTTTCATATTTTAATCTTATAATATTTTGTATTAGGCCTATTGTTTTGTTCATTTCCGAAAGAAAGTTTAACATTGAGCTGCTTCATGATCTGACTGCAGTCTCGTTTCATCTGTTATTAAGCTTATAATGCATAATTCTAGCCAACATTTTTTAATAGATTGATTGATTCAATAGATAGACTTGACAACTGAAATGAGGCTGTATGAGAAAGTCTTACCTCTCTGATTTATATTTGGTGACGATGTCTGTGGGTGTCAAGATTAAAGCACACCTTTTCGCTTATAATGTCTTATTGCTTATCATCATTAATTAAAATAACGACATGACAGCTGAGCTCATGGGACTCTGAAAATAAACCCTGAAACTCTGAAAAACGTGAAGAGAGTTTACTTGCACGTGACTTGTTTTAACTATTTTGGTCCGTTTAGAAACTTAGCCGTGTGAAAGCGAACCACACCATGAACAAAAATAAACATTATAACAATTTTAATCGCTGTTTCGGAACAAAACAATCGATCTACAAGACTCGATATAGCATGAGCCAATAAAAAATACAATATTATTTATTTTTTGCATCTTATGTGCTGCATTTTGTATTCTTGAAAATTTGCCACGTTCTGTGACATGACATTCTGTGGTTTTACACATTCAATTTATTTTTATAACTGGTTTCCATGATCTGACTACATCAGTGTTTTAAGCTTAATTAAACAGACCGTTATAAACATAATCAACTATTATTATAGATAAAAAACATATTACATATTAATAACTTCATTAACAACTTCAGAGTTTATACTAAATAAATAAATGACAAAATCTTACATTTAAAATATTAGATAAAGATTTTTCCTGTAAATTTTTGATGAATACCTTATTCCAGCATATGTTTTACGCAGTGGATGCCCTTCCAGCTGCAACCCAGTTCTGGGAAACACCCATACACATTCATTCTCACACACATTCATACACTACGGCCAATTTAGTTTATTAAATTCACCTATAGTGCATGTGTTTGGACTGTGGGGGAAACCGGAGCACCGGAGTGGAAACCCACGCCAACACGGGAAGAACATGCAAACTCCATACAGAAACGCCAACTGGCCCAGCCGGGACTCGAACCAGCGACCTTCTTGCTGTGAGGCGACAGTGCCAACCACTGAGCCACCGTGCTGCCTTGATGAATAACTTAAAAATCTTGTCTAGACAACTTTAATAATATCACACTCTAATAAAAATATGCTTTATGGTAAGAGAGACTTGACAGTGATTCACGCTGATGATAGTACATCATTATTCAATAAATCCAAGTGTTCTTGAGTCTTCTGAAGACAATGCTCGTTAGCAGGAGACCAGTGTATTTGGCACAGTTCACACAGCACAACAGCCAAAGCAATCTGACTGGAGAATATCTGAGGTCAAATATCACATCAAGTCAGCAGAGATGCACAAACACTCTGAACAATAGCTCCTTCACAATGAATTATTCAACACAATCATGATCAATGAAGCACATTAAGGTTACACTGCAGGTGGAGCAGTACAGACTTCTTATTCGTACACCTTGAAAACCAATTCTTGCGTAAAATTTTTTTTACACTACCTGAAAAACCTGTTACTTGGTTAGCTCCAAGTTATTTACCATTCATAGAGATAACCGTTTCTGTTGCTGTCGTTTTAGATTAAAGTGCCCTTAATTAGGCCTGTCATAATAATCAATATATGGCCTTATTGCACAACACATGAACATGACCTCAATCATTTTTGGTGATGCAATATATATCGCCCATACATAAAAACCAATTCTAGCAACATTTTAGCTGATTGTGCAACATCTCTATCTCTATTGGAGGTGTCCGTGTCAGTATGGTTAAAAACACTATAGTATTTACTATAAATTACTATAGTATATTTTCATGTGGGTGTCTGACGACTGAAAATAGATCTGGCAGCAGATATCGCAGACTCTGTTACTTTTACCTTGCACTTTTTTGTTAACATTTATTATTATTTATTTGTTTAGGATACATGTTGTTTACGCATTCTGACTCCAGTGCCTCATTATTAAATTGTTAAAATGACTGTAATTAAATGAAATATTCTTAAGAATAAAATATGATGTGTTCTTTGGAAGAGTGAGATATTATATTGTCATTCTGGCATTATATAATGAATGAGCGACATAAAATGGTCTCAAAATGACAATAATATCGTTTATAGCAGAATATATTTTGATGCAATATATCATACAACAAAAAATAGGTATCGTGACAGGCCTACCCTTAATATGTTTTTTTACAAACATTATCTTTCACACACTAGCTATAGGCTTCTACTGGTATCAGATTTTCTTGTGATTAATTGCTGAAGCTTTTATTATGGTATACAATATTATAACGATACTGACCCAAGCAGCAAAAAAGATTACTTTAACATGTATTATAACCAAAACATACTTAGTGTATTGCTTTAAACACCGTTATGTGGCAACAATCTGAGAATACAACCAGCTTCTAATGATAAAAATGTATTAATTTTGCAGAAACACTTTGATTGACATTCTCCCTTTGTACGTGTCATCATAAGAGGAAAGCTCCGCCCAAAGGTGACAATCTCTCCCTCATTAGTCTTGTTTTTAAATCTGCCACTTTGTGAAACACAGGCGTTTGTAGCTCCGCCCTCTTTTTAAAAAGGGCATTTGAATTTAAAGCGACAGTCACCAAAACGGCACAATTAGGATAAAAGCCTAAATGGGTCAGTTTCAGAGAGTTATAAAACATTATTTGTGGGGTATTTTTAGCTGAACCTTCACACACACACTCTAGGGACATCAGAGACTTGTAAAAAGGGATCTTGTAAAAAGGGGCATAATAGGTCCCCTTTAATGAATTAAAAGTTTAAATATTAAATAAATAACTATCTATGGTATTTTGAAGTTGAAGTGCCCAGGAGGTCATATAGCTCAATATGTCATGATATATTGAATTCAGCGTTTACCCTACCATTGAATTAGGAGGGAAAAATTTGACTTTTAGGTGAACTACCTTAAGAACCTGAAAATATGCGGTCAATACATCAAGCTGCATTTCATTGTTCATTTAATTTCAGCAAAATCAAAGGCATCACTTTTTGCAAATTAAACAAGTGTAATTAACCAAAAGTAAAAATCTAAAAACGCCATAATTGATAAACCTCTCAATCAGAATCTCAAGCCAATGTTAAACTGCTACTATCACCCTAGAATGACCCTGCAAAAAAAAAAAAAGACTATCTGGCAGAAACAAAGCTATGGCGCTCACAATCTGTCATTTGCAAACCATAACAAACTCACTGCAAAGCAATACAACTATTTTGGGGGTTACAGAAGCAAAAGCCTTCCTTGCTTTATTTTTTTTCCATTCATTCCTATGGTCTACATTTTTACGAACCAGCTTTAGATGAGATTGAATTTAGAGATTTGTGCGTGGATCCCAGCATGCACTGCACAGACGATCAATATTGACACAGACACGAGACACCATGTGTGCTGAGGATCAGAGCTGTAGTCCTGAGCGACGATGACCACTTCCTATTTTCAGACAGTGCAACACAATACTAGCCGTCTACCCAGAAAAACACCTACTATAGGCTTTATTAAATATAAGAAGAGGTAATAGCAACCGTTGCATTAAACATAAGAAAAAATATTGATGCTATTGCAAAATTAGGCACATCATTAGCTATAATTAGCCAATATATATACACATATATATATACATATATATATATATATCTTTTTAGAAAATTTTTAGAAGTTTTTCCATAGCCATCTTCTCTTTACAATGGCAATTTGAGATACTACGCATTACATAAATCATGCATTAGATAATAGAACTAAAGTAAATTAAATTAAAATTCACACGTGTACATGACACTTATCGTTAACGTGTCATTGTGGTACTTTCAAATCTGTCATGAATTTAACAACGTGTCCTAATTACACGTAACATGGCGCCGCGATACAAGATTAAAGCTATCTTTTCCACGTTAAAAGGAGTTTTTGTCCTCATCATCTGCAACGGCGATGCACAAAACTTCTATTTTAGAAATACTTTCTATTTCCGTGATATCACGGATGAACAACAGCATAAACTACTATTACAATGATCACCTCAGGTACAGATTATGTGCTTTATTCAGTGTTAAATGCTCCCAAAGTGAGTTTAAATATCATTTTACATGACATTTATTGCCATATTACTGAAAGAAGCAGCAAGATCTTCATCTCAGATCTTGAAAATAAATGTGACTAGCAGATGGTTTGAAAATGAAAGTCAGAACTGTGACTCAGTGCAAACCAACAACATCAGTGGCCTACTAATAATGTTAAAGAGGTTTAATGTGTATTAACTCGATTAAAAGCCTTTACCATTTTGTTGGGAGTGCAGAGGCTGGTATTTAAATGTTTCTGTCATGTCGTTTGACATATTGCTTGCCGCTGGAATCTTGTCGTGTCGCGTGTTGTTAGGACACTGTGTAAGTGTCAACTAAACACAAGCAGTTTTGACAGACGTTTGTGTGTCAAAGATGAACCGTCCTCTTTTGGGGATGGAAATTTGGTTTTTAAAAAACTTTTTTGAAAATGTCAAATATGTTTGCATTAGTGTTCTATCATCATTGAGAATAACAAAATATCAATGCAAAAACGAAAGGACATACATAATAAGACCTGTACACTACCTGACAGAAGTTTTGTCGCCTATCCAAGTTTTAGGAACAGCAAATAATAACTTGACTTCTAGTTGATCATTTGGTATCAGAAGTGGCTTAGATGAAAGGCAAAGACCTCTAGATTACGCTTATTTTACTAAAATAAAATATGATCATGCCTTGATTTTTAATTATTTCATTAGGACAGTAAGGTCTGACTTTGCTTAGACAAAAGTCTTGTCACTGAACAGAAATAATGTCCAGTATAGAATATAAAGTCATGGTGCAGTGGAAAAAGAATGAATATTGTGTATGACTCCCATGAGCTTGGAGGACTGCATCCATACATCTCTGCAATGACTCAAATCACTGATTAATAAAGTTATCTGGAATGGCAAAGAAAGTGTTCTTGCAGGACTCCCCAGAGATTCTTTGGATTCATCTTCAATGCCGCCTCCATCTTACCCCAAACATGCTCAATAATGTTCTTGTCTGGTGACTGGGCTGGCCAATCCTGGAGCAACTTGACCTTCTTTGCTTTCAGGAACTTTGATGTGGAGGCTGAAGTATGAGAAGGAGCGCTATCCTGCTGAAGAATTTGCCCTCTCCTGTGGTTTGAAATGTGACTTGACTGATTTCTGTGAGAATCTTGGGTCCATGCGGGTTCCAGTAGGTCTTCTGCAGTATTTGTGATGATTGGGATGCAGTTCAACAGATGATTCATCTGAAAAATCCACCTTCTGCCACTTTTCCAAATGATCAACTAGAAGTCAAGTTATGATTTGTTGCTCTTATAACTGGGATCGACGACAAGACTTTTGTCAGGTAGTGTACTTCTTAAAATATAAAGTAATAAATGATCATAATTTTCTAAATATGATATAATTTTATTTCAAATGATCAAACTTCTTGCTGACAAATGGGCAAAACTTTATGGTTTAAAAGACAGTGACAAGTATAAAGATCTTAAATGACAATTAATGAGTATTTTGTAGCAAAACTGTGATCTCAAAAATATATACAAATTATAAACACATACACACACACACACATATACATATATACATACATACATACACTGAATTGCATTTTAGTGGCTGTCTTGTCTTCTGTATATCATGGTAAAAAGTATGCCAGACAATACTATTTCCTTTGAACTTTTTTTATAAATAACACTGAATTAGCCCACACTTTTATTGTTTTGATGCTTGAAACCCTCTTTTTGTCCTTGACCCATTAACAAGAATAGCTTTTATTCTTTATGCTTAGGACACGTGACTGACTTAGAAGGTTTTATATTATTCTCTCACACTGGCAAGTGTAACATAACTCTTGTACAGGATGAGTTACCTTTATGATAGTGCTTCTGGAAAAGGAAAAACACACGTCCAAACATGTCTAAAACTCCCTAAACTGTGAAAACTTCACCAGTATGTTTCAGGTAAGCAAGCTACTTTGTACTGTAGTGAAGATTGATGTAATTGCATATGCACTTATTTTAAAAAAACATATATCATATGATTAAAATATTGTTACTATAGAATTTAAAGTATGTGTTTGTTGAGTTTTTGAAGGTTTTATGTTGTAAATTTTATAGTACACATCAAAAAAATGTGTTTTAATATACAGTTGATTTTAGGGTAATTACTTGCTTGAGAAGTTACTGTATTTTTAAAATTACACCAAAAATTTCTATTGTCACTGTAAAAATTTGTATATTTTACATATTAAGAGAGTAAAGTTATGTACCGTTTCTTAAATTATGGTGATTTAAAGTATGTAATATACTATTTTGGTTTAAATAGTCTTTTGTTACTGCTTTACAGTTTTTTGCTGTAGTTTTCACAGACAATTTTTACAGTGTGGGTATAACTTTTGAGAAATATTTTCAAGTAAC
>CAIGQV010018227.1:2961172-2973433 GCA_903798115.1 Danio jaintianensis
TTTCAAAAGTGCCTGTAGCTGTTGAAAAAAGTTATATGAATCACCAAAGCCCCCAGTTCCTGAAACTTCTCAAATGTTCTACTGAAGAAAAATAAAGACACATCCATCATCTGTGATGACCTGGGGGTTAGGAAATGATCAGGAATTTGTTGTTTTTGGGTGATTTATACCTTTAATAAGCAATATTTTGTTCAGAATAATAAATGAAATGTACTCGCTGAGACGGCTGACTAGCTGTTATATAGCAATAAGATACAGCATATAAAATCTAATTAATTAAACAAATTAAAAGACTATAAAACAACTCAGTGATACATTTTATTTTAGATTTTTTTTCTGTACCTTTTGAAGGAATATAAAAGTAAAGAAATCTTTAAAAAAAAAAAAAAAAAAGATTGAATTAAGTGAAAATGCAGTTACTAGAGAATATAGAAAATATTAAAATAAAAAACTAAATTCAAGAAATGTATGGCATGTGAGATGATAATGAGAGCGATCATATTTTGTGTGTCTGTGTGTGGTTGTGGCTTCTTAAAAAATTGCCCAAAAGAAAGCCCAGATCCACATGATCATCAACAACCTTTCAATACTATTTTGTAACATCATATGTCCAAACAATTTAGGAAGTTCAAACCCAAAACACTTAACAGGGCCTTGAAAAATCCCCAACCCACACGATGATCAACAACAGCATTATCTCACCACCTACGTATAGATTATTACTGAAGTTATCAAAGCAATTAGCAAACCTCCTTGTTTAAACCTGGTATTTAAATGTTTCTGTCATGTCGTTTGACAAATTGCTTGCCGCTGGAATCTTGTCGTGTCGCGTGTTGTTAGGACACTGTGTAAGTGTCAACTAAAAACAAGCAGTTTTGACAGACGTTTGTGTGTCAAAGATGAACCGTCCTGAAATTAGAATTTTTTGAAAATGTCAAATATGTTTGCATTAGTGTTCTATCATCATTGAGCATAACAAAATATCAATGCAAAAACGAAAGGACATACATAATAAGACCTGTACACAAACTGACAGAAGTTTTGTCGCCTATCCAAGTTTTAGGAACAGCAAATAGTAACTTGACTTCTAGTTGATCATTTGGTGTCAGAAGTGGCTTATATGAAAGGCAAAGACCTCTAGATTACGCTTATTTTACTAAAATAAAATATGATCATGCCTAGTGTGTGTACTTTAAATTCTTTATTATTATTACTGCATTAATATTTGAAAAGTTATATACATGTAAAATAAATAAACCAAAATAAACAAAACTCAATTCCATTCATGTTTATTTATATAGCGCTTTTCACAATATAGATTGTGTCAAAGCAGCTTAAAAACGCCTCTAAACCTGTCAAACTCATAAACCTGCTGAACAAGTCCATGTTTCGCTCTCATAAAACCTGAATATAAAAAAAAAATTACTAAATTAATCTGGAGCCCAATTTGACAGATTTTTAAAGACAGATGTTCTGAGCTTCCAGTCTCCCATTTGATCCTAAGTTTTTAATACAACCTTCACCTAAAAGTTACACAGATGATCTTACATGCTTGTTGTATATGTTTGTTTCAAGGGGGAGAGGGGTGTGTTTATTGTAAATTCTGCTATCCTGTACTAGTCCTTATTTATCATTTTTATTGCACTATAATTTGAAAAATCAAATAAACGTAAAATAAATTAAACAACAAACAAACAAAAAACGCATTCAAACCTGTCAAACTCATATAAACCTGCTTAACAAGAGCCCATATTTGGATCTCATAAAACTTGAATCTGTAGCCCAATTTGACAGACTTTTTGAAAGATATTCTGAGTTTTCAGTCTCTCATTTGATCCTAGGTTTTAACACAACTTTCACCTAAAAGTTCTACAGTTGTTCTTATTATCTGTCCTCTGCACTTCAATAACTGTCTGGTTTAGCTCAGCTACCAAATCCGATCTCCGAAGACTACGTCAAATAGTTTGGACTGCTGAGCGAATCACTGGTAGAATCCTCCCTACTCTCCAAGAACTGTACTTATCCAGAGCAAGCAGAAGGGCAGCCAAAATCACTCTGGACCCCTCACACCCAGCACACTGCCTCTTTGAACTTTTACCTTCTGGTCGACGCTACAGAGCACTGTGTACCAGAACAGCCCGACACAGAAACAGTTTCTTCCCTCAGGCAATCCATCTCATGAACACTTGATGATAGTAATTATGAAACAAACATCACTACTTGCTATACACTTTTTATACACATAAACACTTAACAACATACTTTACATGACAATTTGCACATAACAGCTGCCATATAACGTTGTATATAGTAATATTCCTGTACATACACTTGTCAATTTGTATATTTGCATTCACTAATTACTTTTATTTTTAAAATATATTTATTATCTGTTTTTTGTCCTGTCTCTGTAATTCTGTTGCACTGTAGAAGCTCTGTCACCAAAACAAATTCCTCGTGTGTGTTAACATACCTGGCAATAAAGCTCTTTCTGATTCTGATTATATATGCTCCATAAGTTGTTTATATTTATTTAAAGAGGGGAAAAGTGTTTGTGTTGTAAATTATGTTATTCTAATATATATAATTAAGTTGTATATATTTGTTTAAAGGGGGGAGAAGGGTGTGTATTGTAAATTATGTTATTCTGCACTAGTTCACATTTTATTATAACAGCATTAATATTTGAAAAATAAAATAAATAAACCAAAACAAACGCCTTCAAACCTGTGAAACTCATATAAACCTGCTGAACAAAGCCCATGTTTGGGTCTTATAAAATTTGAATCCGGAGCTCAATTTGACAGATTTTTTGACAGATTTTTGACAGATGTTCCGTTTCCAGTCTCCCATTTGGTCCTAAATTATTACCACAACCTTCGTCATAAAGGCACACAGTTTATCTGAACTTAAAACCAAACTCAGGCCTGAATATGAAGTGTTTACATTTATTGGACCCAACTGACTGATCATGAGTTCAGACGCCGCACACACCCGAGTGTTTACACCACTCAAACACACTGTAAACTACTCAAAACTCGAACACCAAGACATTAACTTAGCTTTTGGGGTCAGTTAACGGTTAAAGGGAACGGAATAGTAATAGTTATTGTCGGAAAAGACGTTACCGGCCCGGGTGGTGTCGGTCAGGTCGTGTCCGGCGGCGCTCCTCGGGAACTCCTTCAGTTTCCTGCCGCTCAGGTTGAGCCCTCCGGTGGCCGCCGCCTCGTCCAGCGCCCGGTCCAGCGAGCGGTTCCAGGACGCGGGTCCGGGGGCATTTGATAATCCGCGATGGGTAGTTCCTCCCGCCGCAACAGCTCCTGCGGCATGGCCGACGGTAAAAGAGGGCACGGCGCTTTCCGCGGAGAGCAACACCGAAGCCGCCATTACACAGCTAACACTCCCGCTGGATCCTCACAGGCCCCACACGAGCGCTGAGAGTGGGGTACTGCGCATGCGCGGGCGCATAGAGGGCAGATAGCGGTATGGGTTGTTGCTAGAAGGGATACAGCCGCGGACGGAAGTTGACGATAATTATTTATTAAATTTAAATGTATTTTAAAGGTGGTTTGTGTTAAAAACTTAGGATCAAATGGGGGCACTTATAGATCAGTGAGCGGTATGGGTTTTTGCTAGAAGAGATACAGCTGCGGCAGGAAGTTAACGATAATTATTTATTAAATTATCCATTAATTTTATTTTATTTTAGTGTTATTATTTAATTGCAGTATAACACAAATACATTTCAGATAAACACATTCATTTATAGAACAGAGCACGAATAGTAAAGATAATTAAACAATAAAATAATAATAATAGAATTAAATAAATAAATTGTTAAAACAGAACAAACAAACATAAAAACACAAAATTTTTTTTAAAATAAATAGTAAAATAAATTACACTACAGGCTGTTCTATCAATTTAAGTTTTTATTTCAGTAAACTAAACAGTCTTCTTGCTATATTTGGTTTTAACAACTTTAAAGATTTTACAGCGTAACCAAAATTCCTTTTGGAAAACTAAAAACAGTGGTTTTGTTTTAAGGCGCCTGGCTTTATGAATATAAAATTTCCCAAAAATTAGAATATTATTCAATACAAATTGAATATGAACATCTTCCCCTTAAATTATCCATTAATGTACCCTTCATAGTTGGATAAACAGTGAATGGGAGAGTCCAACAAATGTTTTTACAATCCTATGTGCTCAAATAATAAAAGAAAAACTCAAAGATAGTGTTATCAAGACTTTCAGAAAAGGAAATAATAGTGTGAGACTGATAACGACAGACAGAAGAGAGATTGTCAAATTTACTGTCCCGCCTCCATTTACTCCCATACAGTAATTAGTTTTTTGTAATTTAATGCAAAGATGATATAAAACATACGTAAATACATATATATGCAACTTACATACGTTTTTTTATCTAAATATTAAAAACTTTTAAGGATTTAAGATGCTGATGACTGTTAAACGCGTCTTCTGAAAGGAGTATTTTATCAATATATATATTATATATATTATATAATATCGAGTATTATTCATATTGTTTATTAAATTACCCATTAAACTATATTTTATTAACGTCTAGCCCTACCCCAACCATCATAGTAATGTAAAAACTGTAATTATATCGAGTATTATAGACATAATTTATTAAATTACCCATTAAATTATATTTTATTAACGTCTAGTCCTACCCTAAACCTAAACCAAACACTCACAGCACTGTAAAAATATTAATTATTGTTGTACAGTGTCACACAAATTATATTATTTTGACGCGAGTATCCGCAGCTGTATCCCTTCTGACTTTACCAGCGGTATGGAACACAGAGCCAACGGAGCACGAGCGAGGACACTACAGCGCATGCGTGGAGGGAATGCGAATGGACATCATTAAAAAGTTCAGCCAGTTTAGCCAGTATGGGAGTATCTCAAAATGCACAGTATAATTTAGTTTTGTCATGAAACACATAATTGCATGCATGGAAAATCAGTGTACTATGAAACACAGTTTCACTTGAATAAACAAACAAAACATGCAAAAAACATTTAACAATATTTGTACGTAATATTTATATATTTATAACAAAATGTTTCTTGTTATAAATAAAAATGTAATGAATGAATGACAAAAATAATCATTAGAGAATTTATTTAGCTAATTTAATACAAGATTTCATCCAAATCTGGATTTAAAATTAGATTTTGATATTACATTTATTTAAAGAAATTATTAAATATATATAATATAAAATAATAATTATATAAAAACATGATCCGATATTAAGCTATTTAAATAAATGTATATACTGAAGGTAGTTTATATATAATTCAAGTGAAACAATATTTATATATATATATATATATGTATGTATATAGGGGCGACACAGTGACTGTGAAGTGGTTAGCTCTATCGCCTCACAGCAAGAAGGTCGCTGGGTTGAGTTCCGGCTGGCTCAGTTGGCATTTCTGTGTTTCCCAGTACTGGGTTGCAGCTAGAAGGGCATCCACTGTGTAAAACATATGCTGGATAAGTTGGCGGTTCATTCCGCTGTGGTGACCCCTGATGAATAAAGGGACTAAGCCAAAGGAAAATAAATGAATGAACAAATAAATTATTTTTTTTAAAAAGCACATGATCTGAAATAAACTCACTTGAGATATATGTGCATTGTAAAGTAATATTTTACCTTGAACAACTATTTTTGGAACTTATTTATAAATGTTTAATGTCCAACTGTTCTACAGAATAAAAAAAAGTTAATCTATTTTACTCAAATGTCAAATAGTCTTTAATTATTTACAAATTTGTAGTTCTATGATTGATTAACTCCTAATCAAAGAAACTGAAGCTGCAGCCACCGACCTCGACAAACTCACAGATACCGTAACATCATACATCAGTTTCTGTGAGGAGCTATGCATCCCTACCAGGACCTACTTATCATTTAACAATGATAAACCATGGTTCACACCAAAACTTAGACAGCTTCGTCAGGCCAAAGAGGATGCCTACAGGAGTGGGGACAGGGTCTTGTACAATCAGGCAAGGAACACACTGACAAAAGAGATTGGTGTGGCTAAGAAGAGCTATGCCAAAAAGCTGGAAAACCAGTTTTCTGCCAACGACCCGGCATCAGTGTGGAAAGGCCTGAAAGACATCACAAACTACAAGACACCATCCCCCAGCATTGATGGCAATAAACAACTTGCAAACGAGCTGAATAAGTTCTACTGTAGATTTGAGACACCCCACACCCACCCTGACGATCTCTCTACACAGCCATCAACACCTCCAGCCATCTCTCTTTCCCCCCCTGCACTTCAGATCAGTGAGGATAATGTGCGTCAGATCTTCAGGAAACAGAAGAGAAGGAAAGCACCTGGCCCAGATGGTGTTTCACCAGCCTGTCTGAGAACCTGCGCTGACCAGCTGGCTCCCATTTTCTCACAGATCTTCAACAGATCACTGGAACAGCGCAAAGTTCCATCCTGCTTCAAATGCTCCACCATCATCCCAATCCAGAAGAAGCCAAAGATCACAGGACTCAATGACTACAGACCTGTTGCCTTAACATCTGTGGCCATGAAGTCATTTAAAAGACTGGTGTTAGCATATCTGAAGGACATCACTGGACCTTTGCTGGACCCCCTGCAGTTTGCCTATAGAGCAAACCGGTCTGTGGATGATGCAGTCAACATGGGACTGCATTATACACTACAACATCTGGACAAACCAGGGAACTACGCAAGGATTCTGTTCGTGGACTTCAGTTCTGCCTTTAACACCATCGTCCCATCATTGCTCGAGTACAAACTGACCCAGCTCTCTGTTCCTAGCTCTGTCTGTCAATGGATCACCAGCTTTCTGACAGACAGACAACAGCTAGTCAGAATGGGCAAAATCACATCCGACAGCCGCACCATCAGCACCGGTGCCCCCCAGGGATGTGTTCTCTCCCCACTGCTCTTCTCCCTGTATACCAATGACTGCACTGCAAAAGACCCCTCCATTAAACTCTTGAAGTTTGCTGACGACACTACTGTTATCGGCCTCATCCGGAACGGTGATGAGTCTGCATACAGACAGGAGGTGGAGCGGCTGGCTCTATGGTGCAGATGCAACAACCTTGAGCTGAACACGCTCAAAACGGTGGAGATGATAGTGGACTTCAGGGGAAACCCCCCTGCACTTCCCCCACTCACCATCATGAACAGCACTGTGGCTGCAGTAGAGTCATTCAGGTTCCTGGGCACCACCATCTCTCAGGATCTGAAGTGGGACATTCACATAGACTCTATTGTGAAGAAAGCCCAGCAGAGACTGTACTTCCTTCGTCAGCTGAGGAAGTTCAACCTGCCACAGGAGCTGCTCGTACAGTTCTACTCAGCTGTCATCCAATCCATCCTCTGCACTTCAATCACCGTCTGGTTCGGCTCAGCTGCCAAAACCGACCTCCGTAGGCTACAGCGAATAGTCCGGACTGCTGAACGAATCACTGCCACTACCCTTCCTACACTTAAAGAACTGTACTCTTCCAGAGTGAGTAAAAGGACTCGCAAAATCACTCTGGACCCTTCACACCCAGCACACTTTCTGTTTGAACTGTTACCGTCTGGCCGGCGCTACAGAGCACCGAGCACAAAAACAGCCAGACATAGGAAAAGTTTCTTTCCTCAGGCCATCTACCTCATGAACAGTTAATTATTCCCCTACTGTGCAATAAACATGTGCAATACTTTTTCCTACGCATTTGAACACAGCACCTTATAACAGTATGCAATGCAATACTTTCTCCTACGCATTTGTACACAGCACCTTATAACTTGTAAAACTTGTATATTTATAACAAATCTGTACAACAATTCATCATCCAGAGCTCTATTGTCTAACTGCATCTCTGTTTAATGTTTGTCGTATTTTATTTTTTTCCCTCATATTTATTTTGTGTTGTCACTTGTCACTTTATGTACACTGGAAGCTTCTGTAACCAAAACAAATTCCTTGTGTGTGTAAGCACACTTGGCAATAAAAACCGATTCTGAATTTATATAAATGTAAACTGCCCCCTATTGGTCAGTTATAAAACTACGTGTTCTACTCAGAAAACCCTACAATTATTTTAATAAATCAATTAAAACACATACTGTATGATGCATTAATCAAATTAAAATGATCATCACAAACAATGATTAACACAATATTCTAACAAGCAATTAATATCTGCACTACTTTAATAAGAACTTATATTAATATAGGTTTTATATGTTTTCACAGACCCAAAAATAAAAGGACAAGTTGTCATGTTTTCTTTATTTTTCCATGTACTCTACATATAAAACTCAATATGTGGACCTTCATTTCTTTGAGCGAACAGTCAAAGAGCACATATTCAGCTCTAAATATAGAGGAAAATCCAATAAAGGTGCATAGTACCAAATATTGCTAACAAGTAACAGGAACTGGTCCAAAACCTAGAACACAGAAAATATAACGCAACATTTGAGGTTTTTTTCCACAGAAAAAAGCTCATTCGTAGTCTTGAGTTTATTGCTTCAGACAGCATGGATTCTGCAGCAATGTTAATAGAAATCCCACACTGGAATGTTTCAGAAGATAACGTTCCTCCAGCTTTTGAGTAAGGCACAGGAGTCTGCGTGTTGTAGTGAAAAAAAACCTTGAGACATTTAAAGATTAAATAAGAAAAGCGAAACGGTCAAGTGATCTTCAGACAAGCCAGGAAAACAGAAGAGGACAAACTGCTGTACATCGCTCATGACATCATCTCACATTCCCATCCTGATGCTCTGAATTATCTGGAATATCGCTGGAGAAAGACAGAAACATAATATTAGAGAACTAAATATTTTACATTGAGGTAAACTAAAGTATTTTTGAATTCCAATGTGTAGCATTTATTATGCTATTCAGTCTTAATCAGGGCTGAATGTTGATCAAGTTTTGAGGGAAAATTCAGTGTATAGGGGTTTTAGAAGAAAGTGCATGTTGGTCATTTCTGTTTAACAATTAATTCATGCATATGCACATGAAGAAATATAGTTTTTAATACTTGCACCCTTAAATAACTATAGTACACATTCATTTCCCTTTATTAATTAATTATCAAATATTATGAAACTAGCTTAAGCATGACTTTGAAGTACTTTATCAACATTAAGTAGGATGAAATAATGATCATTGTAATGTAGTCAGTGGTCATATATGCAGTTTGTTCCTTTATAAACAGACTTACAAAACAAACCTCTTGCGGATTGAGTATTTGACTTAAAGATTAATCAGTAAACTCGAAGAATTATCACTTTAGTGTATTTAAATCATGAAAATGTGTGTTTTTGGGGGTTGTAAACTCACCTGATCCACATACTACAAAGACAAACAGGGCAAGCAGCCACGGTCCCACCACTGCCTTCTCTTCTGGAGTGCCTCTCTGATAATAAAATATTAATATTAGCACATTGATAAACACTTAAACTTTCTTAAACTAAGAAAATAAGGCCAAATAAACACATAAAAGCTCATCTAATCAACGGTAATAGTCGATTACACAGCTACCCAGTGTAGTCCTACATAAATACACACAGCTAGCGTTTACTGTAACGCAAACAAAGCACCAAAATCATATTTTACATCAAATATTCACCAGCCAGAGGGGTAAAAGCTGTGATTTACCGTGGATTTGGCCACATTTCCTCTGAGAGTGATGTTCTTGCTGTGTTTCTCGTTCGCCATGCGAATCCTCTGTTTGGCCACCATCTTTAAGGGTTATTTAGTCGCTTTCAGAGGAAAAAGAAGATGAGTTCAGACTGCTGAAGATCCAGGAGGCCTTGTGATCAGTTGACGTGTGATTTCGGACTGATGAACTGGTTTAGTCTACGTGTGCATAAGAGAAACTCACTCCACCCACGAGACGTGGACGCTTTGAAAGAGAATAAAGGCGTCGCATGATTGACAGATAATGGGTGGAGCTTAACCCCCGCTTGAATTGCATTATTATTTATTTGTTTCTAATTTTGTTATTTTCAATACACAACTTCTTGTTAATGAGTATTAAAGTTCATTACTCTCATTATTTACGGTGAAATTGATATCCAAGACGCTTCAATCGTAGAGCTGTTGTCACGTGGCGAGTGATACTTTAATCAATGCTGAAGGCGGGGGACCAATCACCGCTGTTGTTTATTTTTAGAAAAATAGAAATTTGTATTTATTTAGTAAACGTTTCTGACGAGAATATTCATGCGTGTTAATTAGTTAATAATTAAAATAGATTTGAATGAATTTAAATCGATGGAGCGCTGACTTAAAAGAGCAAGCGAGCTTGAAGGAAGATTGTTTTTCATCAAACATATATACTAACATGCAATAATGCATTTTTTTTTTTGCCACATTTAATCAGCGCTTTAGCCCGTCATGGAAACATGATTTTAATTTACTATTCTATTAGTATTTAATACACTATTCGTATTATTTACGAATCTGGCCAACAAAAATATATTATATATTTTTAAAACTATTTCGGATTATGTTAAAAAGACGTACGAGTCTTTTGAAATAAACTGTTATTAAAAATATAATATCGAAATACCTTCGTAAAACATCCAGTCCCTAAATCTGCAATTAGACGCAAACATCAATCCTTTAAAAAATTCTCCTCTGATAATCGGACTAAGTCAATACTACGTATAAAACACTGTAGATTTGTTTTGACATTTTACCATAGACTGTAAAAAGCATTTTACACGTCAACTCATGAACAAGTGACGTCAGCGCAGAATTCTCTGACGTTGAACGCTGTCGTACTTCCGTTTCAAAATGGCGCCCCCCACACCTCATTTAGCAGGTGAGTTGTCGCTCAAAAATGTGCATTTCGTGCTCATTTCAGTGGCGTAAATATACATGATCAATGTGAGATGCCAATCATGTTATGCAATAGCTCGCATGTCATTTATTCTCACGGTTTGCAGACGTACACACGCATCAGCTCACTCATAAGCCTGTCATATGCGCAAGAAGTGTTCAGTAACGTCATTTTAGACAAATGCAAAATGAGCAATGCGAAATATTTCAAGATCTCTGCTGTTTTTAGCCGCTGATTAAATGTTTCTCTTTTGTGTACGTGTTTGTGCATGTAAATAAGTTCAGAATAAACAGTTTCAAGCCAGCTTTACAAACCAAGCGTACTTTAAATTAGTTATTGAGGTCAAGTTGGTTTTATATTCACACATTTGGACTTTATCCTTAGTAATATAATGTCAGAAATGTATTCATTGCTAAATCTAAATAGTGAAATCATATTATTTCTATCAAAACACCAATATTCAGTCAAATAAATAGCGCTAATGTTGTTTTGAAGTCATACTTGCATGTAATTTCAGACCTAATATTCAATGTACCATGGTAAACAATATAGGGAGCGTGTCCCAAGTTGTCACTGAATGAATGTGCGAATATAAAACCAACTTTAGCTCAATAAACTAGTTAAACGCAGGGCCTGACAGAATCTGCTGACATTGTTTGCTATTTTTTTTTGCTGAATTTTGTACAAAATCGACGTATTTAAGCCCGAATGACTTTGAGATTACAGTAACTAACTACTATAGTAAACTTTTATTTCAGGTTTTCTATGCAAAACCATATTAGAACCAGTTGTTTGGTAAACAAATCAAGTCTCTCATATAATATATCTACTAAAAGTCAGAAAATCTTACTTTACAAACTGTTTTGTATATAAATCATATAAACATTTGTATAGTATTCAGTAATATTACTGAAATAAACATAAAAACGGAATAAATAGCCTATATATTTACACACATTTACATAAGTAAATAAATAGATTGAATGATGGGCTCAGAAATCTGTGGATTTCCAATTCAATTTGGGCCTAGATAAAGTTTTGATGTTGTTCATTTTTAATTCCAAACATTAAACCATGTATTTAATCTCTAAAATAGTTTTCAAGCTACAGTCATCTGAATTTAACACTTAATCTTATTCAGTTTATTTTTCTATATTTTACTATCAGTAATCCCAGTTCCCTTACAAGTACGATCGCCAAAATCATTTATGTGCTCATCCGTTTGTCCACAGAGGATAAACTACAAGATCTGAAATATACACAGTTTTTTTTTTTTATTAATCTATTTAGCCTATTTAAGGATGTTTGGTTTACTTTTTATCTTTTGTGTGTGTGTGTGTGTGTGTGTGTGTGTGTGTGTGTGTGTGTGTGT
>CAIGQV010018227.1:2977705-2989053 GCA_903798115.1 Danio jaintianensis
GTTCAAAACTAGCCTAGAGCACCATCTGATGTTCAAAACTAGCCTAGAGCACCTTCTGATGTTCAAAACTAGCCTAGAGCACCATCTGATGTTCAGAACTAGCCTAGAGCACCTTCTGATGTTCAAAACTAGCCTAGAGCACCATCTGATGTTCAAAACTAGCCTAGAGCGTTGTCTGCTGTTAAAAACTATCCTAGAGCGCTGTCTGCTATTATAAACTAGCCTAGAGTGTCTGCCGTCTGCTATTATAAACTAGCCTGGAGCAACGTCTGCTGTTAAAAACTAGCATAGAGTGCTGTCTGCTGTTTAAAAACTAGCCTAGAACATCATCTGCTGTTAGAAACTAGCCTACATTGCCATTTGCTGTTAAAAACTAGCCTAGAGCGCTGTCTGCTGTTAAACACTAGCCTAGAATGTCGTCTGCTATTAGAAACTAGCCTAGAACGTCGTCTACTGTTAGAAACTAGCTAAGAGCGCTGTTATAAACTAGCCTAGAGCACCATTCGCTGTTAAATCTAGCCTGAATCTGCTGTTCAAACGATTTATCACCACAGCTCAAAATATTTAATACTTATGACATTTAAGAAAAAACATTATGGAAGTAAGCAATCATCCTGGACACCTTTGAAATGCATATAACACTCTTTGCAGAGGAAACCACTTAACAGCAGCTTTATTTTTCAGAAACGCAGGATAACCCTCAAGGAGAGGCAAACCTGCAGCTTTGGGACTTGCAAACAGGCGCCTGCATGAAAGCTTTCTATCAGAAGAAGATGACAGGATGGTTCGTGACTTTTGATACTTCAGTGACTTTGTTCCATTTCAACAACTTCTCTTTTCTGATTAGTGTTTACTGGCATGAGGGCGGGATCAATCTGTCACTCAGACCAATAGCAAACCACAACCATCCAATCATTCCCATTGGACAAAATCAGACCCCGCCTACAATTGTTTGTGAAGCTGTTTTACTTGGTTAAACATCAAGATGGAGAGGAAAACATGATCACAACTTCTATATAACGTTGAATTATTATTATTGTCAGTGTATTTCTGTTCTGTCTGTAACTGTAAACATGTTTGTATTTTTCATAGGTGTCCAAGCTGGGCAGACGATGAAAGTATTTCTGTTCGAAATGTCAATAATGAGCTTCACTTTTTTGAAAACAACAACTTCGGTGAGACAATGTTCATCTGTTTGCTTTGTTTATTGTACATGTTATGTTTTAAATGACTGATAAATAACAGGGGCATGTTTATGTTCATTTGAATGTATAAAAGCTGACTATTTCTTTAAGATTTAACTATATTGTTTTTAGTAGTTAGCGTTTTCTTGGTTGTTTTAATGAATCCTGTATTCTGGTAAATTAATTTGGGATATGAACCTATTCAGTGTAGCCTGCAAGCAACGTAAATATAGGGCTGACTGAACGATATGGGCAAAAAAAGAAAAAAATCACAATAAAATAGATAATCATCACAATAAATGTCAAATCTCTATTTCTTATAATCTTGTTTACTACAAAGCAGAAAGTTAATAGTTCATTTAAATGACTGTTATTGTCAGAACATTACAAATGCATTAACTATATGAATGAATGAATGAATTTCGCGAATCTCAGGTACGATATATATAGCCTAGAACAGGGGTGCCCAAACTCAGTCCTGGAGGGCCGGTGTCCGTCAGATTTTAGCTTCAACACACCTGCTCGTATGTTTCTAGAAAGCCTAGTAGAAGCTTGATTAGCTAGCCCAGGTGAGTCTGATTGGGGTTGGAACTAAACTTTGCAGGACACCGGCCCTCCAGGACCGAATTTGGGCACCCCTGGCCTAGAGTATGAAAAACATTAGAATACATTAAGTATAATACAAAATTAAATACAAATATAAAATATACAAATATATAAAAAATACAAATGCACCAATGCTGTAGGTTAAAAACAACAATTAATATAATTGTATTCTATTACTTTATTAACACATTGTACATGAATATTAATACAAAAAATAAATTTCTATGTACTTTTTGTCTTGAAATTATGCTACAAAACAGGATTTGTGAAGGAAACTTCATATTGTCATAGTCTGAATCATTATATCACCCAACCATAAATGTTAGTGGGTAGTGCGTCGACACATGGCACTCCGTTGTTCACGGAGACCTGAGTTCGATTCTTGCCTTAAGGTCCTATGCCAATCCTTCCCCTCTCTCTGCTCCCCAAGCTTTACTGTCTATACTCTCTACTGTCCTATCCATTAAAGGTCAGTATTCCATTAAATCAGCATTTATTAAATGTAAAAAAAATTGTTAAATACTTTAATTTATAAAAGTATAATAAAATAAATGTATAATAAATATTTTATAACTGCTTTCTTATTTTATGTAGTTTCAAATGAAATTATTACTCCAGTCATTATTGCTTTTATTACTATTACCATTAATAATAATAGTAATAGTAATAATAACAATAATTATTAATATCAGAGTAATTTCTGAAGGATTATGTGACTCTGAAGACTGAAATAATGAAGCTGAAAATTCATCTTTAAATTACTGGAATAAATGATTAAGTTAAATTATAAACTACGTTTGAAAAGTTATTTTATAGTGCAATAACATTTCACTATTTTACAATGTGTACTGTATTTTTGATTAAATAAATGCAGTCTTGGTGAGAAGAAGCTTATTTTAAAACAATAAAAAATCCTACTGAGCCCAAACTTTTGACCAGTAGTGTAGATTAAGTAAATATCAATTCAGATGCTTAAAACACACATTGAGTTTCATTCTGTGCTATTTTTTTTTATTGTGCAGAAACTATTGCCAACAAGCTTCACCTTCAGAAAGTGTCTGAGTTTGCTCTGTCTCCTGGATCACAGCCGAGCAAGGTATCAGAAAACATTCACAGATTCCCTCTTAATGCTTCACAGTATCTTGGTTTAGTCACACAGATGTAAAATAATCTTTCTGGTGTTTCTTAAGGTTGCCGTTTATGTTCCTGGAAGCAAAGGAGCTCCGTCTTTTGTACGTCTGTATCAGTATCCCAATTTCGGAGGTCCGACATGTGCTCTGGCAAACAAGAGCTTTTTCAAGGCCGATAAAGTCAACATGCTGTGGAACAAAAAAGGTATATTATTGTTTTAAAGGGGATCTATTATGACCCTTTTTGCAAAGTGTAAATTAAATCTGTGATGTTCCTAGAGGGTGTATGTAAAGCTTCAGCTCAAAATACCACACTAATAATATGTCATAACTTTTTGAAACTGCCCCTTTTAGGCTTTGATCCAAAATGTGCTGTTTTGGTGACTGTCGCTTTAAATTCAAATGAGATTGTGCTCTTTTCAAAAGAGGGCGGAGCTACAAATGCCTGTGTGTCAGCATAGCAGCAGATTCAAAACAGGACTAATATTATCTGAAAAACGTGTCTCAGAAGACGTCTATAATACATTATTTTCGGCAGATAGGGTATGCTAATGAGGCAGAGATCATCACTAGTGGGCGGGGCTGATGACACGTACAAAGGGAGAATGTCAATCAAAGTGTTTCTGCAGACTGTTTTTATCAAGTCTGATTATAAAAAATAGAGTTAATAAATTTTTTCCATTAGAGGCTGGCTATATTCACACAATGTTGCCTCACAATTGTGTTTAGACCCTTTATGAAAGTGATCATAATAGAGGTTTTCATGTACGTATTAATGTTTTACATTGTCTTCCATAGCCTCTGCAGTTCTTGTGACCGCCAGCACAGAGGTGGATAAAACAGGAGCCTCTTACTATGGAGAGCAGACGCTACATTACGTCGCCACCAATGGAGAAAGTGCTGTTGTTCAGCTACGTAAGTAATAATAACATAATCAATTCATAATGAACTACTAGGGCTGCACAATGTCATCGTGTCAAATGTTTTAGGCCAACATTAATTCTGTTGTTTTACTGATGATATACTGGATAAATGTGACCCTTTAACCACAATAAATGTCATAAATGTACATTATTTTTGTCTTTTTTTGTATTGAGATTTATACAGGGTGAATAAATGATCTTTTATTTGATGTATGGTTTGTTAGGATAGAGTTAGAATTATTTTGTTTTAATTGTTTAAGACATGTGAAAACCAATGTTGGAGAGAGGCTGTTTGTCCTGGTTTGAGCTGCATTTCTAGCAAAATTGTCTGAACTGATGGAATTGTGAATGTTGAAAAGTACAGATAGGTTTTAATGCATTATGCCATTCCTTCTGGAAAGGACTTCAGTGGTAATAGTTTTCATTTTCATAGTAATGATCCGCTAACTGCAGTGAAATCCTATTTGGAAAAAGAAAACTGCTGATGAAACACGGATAGTCATGAAATGGCCTCCACAGTGTCCAGACCTGAATATTATTGAGGCTTTATGAGATCACCTGGACAGAAAAAGAAAGATAAGACACTCTAAACCTAAAGAAGAACTCTGGAAAGTGCTAAAAGACGCCTGATATTACACAGCATATTACACAACACTTCCAAGGGAAGCCACATTAAACATAGACTTTTGCTTGAAGAGGAAATGTTGTGCTGTTATTGTTTTTTTTTTATACATATTTGCTATATTTTCTGTTTGTTTATAATAAAGAGACTGATTGATCATATATTGTGCAAAAGTCTCAGGCCAACAAAGCTGGTTTAGTGCTTAGGACGTTTACACAGTACTGTATATCGCAATGTTAGTTATATCACAATGTTAGTTATTTCCAACATGGTGCATCCCAATTAACTACCATGAATAAAATAATACTTTTTATGTTATGTCCTTTCCAGCAAAGAACGGCCCCATATATGACGTGTCCTGGAGCCCCAACTCTACTGAGTTCTGTGTGGTTTATGGTTTTATGCCCGCCAAGGCCACGGTATTCAACAACAAGTGTGAGTCCGTGTTCGATTTCGGCACCGGCCCTCGAAACGCCGCTTTCTACAGTCCACAAGGCCACATCCTGGTCCTCGCTGGCTTTGGAAACCTGAGAGGACAGATGGAAGTTTGGGATGTAAAGAAATACAAGCAAGTGTCCAAACCCCAGGCTGAAGACACCACACATTTCTTCTGGTGTCCCGACGGGGAACATATAGTCACTGCGACCTGCTCTCCCAGACTCCGAGTCAGCAATGGCTATAAAATCTGGCATTACACTGGGACTGTGCTGTACAAGCATGAAACGCCATCCGGCAAAGAGCTCTGGGAGGTTTTGTGGCAGCCATTTCCAGCTGGAGCGTTCCCTGAGCGGGCCGTCAAATACCAGGCTTTACAAAGTGAGCTGGGCAGCACTGAAGCCAAACCTGCGCAGGCGTACCGACCTCCAGCTCTACGCAACAAACCGCAGACCGCCAGCTCCAAACTAGTGAGTTTAGTTTATTTGTTTACAGGGGAAATGCACATTAATCAACATTACTGTACAATGTGCCAGAATTAGCCAAGAATGGCTATTTCTTTCATCTGTAGACTCTTGACAATGTTAAAAAGTCACACCTAAAAATAGAAATAAAACATAATATCACACTATCATATACTCTAACCGGCCACTTTATTAGGTACACCTTACTAGTAATGGGTTAGACCCCCTTTTTGCCTTCAGAACTGCCTTAATCCTTCGTGGCATAGATTCAACAAGGTACTGGAAATATTCCTCCGAGATTTTGGTCCATATTGACATGATAGCATCACGCAGTTGCTACAGATTTGTCAGCTGCACATCCATTATGCAAATCTCCCGTTCCACATCCCAAAGATGCTCTATTGGATTGAGATCTGGTGACTGTGGAGGCCATTTGAGTTCAGTGAACTCATTGTCATGTTCAAGAAACCAGTCTGAGATGATTCACACTTTATGACATGGCATGTTATCCTGCTGGAAGTAGCCATCAGAAGATGGGTACACTGTGGTCATAAAGGGATGGACATGGGCAGCAACAATACTCAGGTAGGCTGTGGTGTTGACACGATGCTCAATTGGTACTAATGAGCCCAAAGTGTGCCAAGAAAATATCCCCCACTATATTACACCACCACCACCAGCCTGAACCGTTGATACAAGGCAGGATAGATCCATGCTTTCATGTTGTTGATGCCAAATTCTGACCCTACCATCCGAATGTTGCAGCAGAAATCGAGACTCATCAGACCAGGCAACGTTTTTCCAATCTTCTATTGTCCAATTTGGTGAGCCTGTGTGAACTGTAGCCTCAGTTTCCTGTTCTTAGCTGACAGGAGTGGCACCCGGTGTGGTCTTCTGCTGCTGTAGCCCATCCGCCTCAAGGTTGGACGTGTTGTGCGTTCAGAAATGCTCTTCTGCAGACCTCGGTTGTAACGAGTGGTTATTTGAGTTACTGTTGCCTTTCTATCAGCTGGAACTAGTCTGACCATTCTCCTCTGACCTCTGGCATCAACAAGGCATTTGCGCCCACAGAACTGCCGCTCACTGGATATTTTCTTTTTTTCGGACCATTCTCTGTAAACCCTAGAGATGGTTGTGCGTGAAAATCTCAATAGATCAGCAGTTTCTGAAATACTCAGACCAGCTCGTCTGGCACCAACAACCATGCCACGTTCAAAGTCACTTAAATCATCTTTCTTCCCCATTCTGATGCTCGGTTTGAACTGCAGCAGATCGTCTTGACCATGTCTGCATGCCTAAATGCATTGAGTTGCTGCCATGTGATTGGCTGATTAGAAGTTTGCATTAATGAGCAGTTGGACAGGTGTACCTAATAAAGTGGCCGGTGAGTGTATATAAATATACAAACACAAGTAAGAAAAAGGAGATAAAGCGGAAATTTTGTCTTGTTTCTAGTCCAAATATCTAGAAATAAAGTAAAAATATGGCAGCCCAAAATTTGTAAGAATCAAGAATAGGATTTAATTCAGCCACATATTTGGGGCAGGGTTATGAATGTGCAGAATCGTGACAATATTATTTCTATGGCAGCATGAAGAGGAGCCGCCGCAGAACATGAAACCTGGCACCGCAGGAGAGAAGCAACCATCTAAAGCTGCTTTGAAGAACCAGAAAAGACGAGAAGCAAAGAAAGCAGCTAAACAGGTACCTGTGATTTGATGATTTGGGTATTTAGAGTAAACCATACAGAGGAATATTTAAAGTGATGCTCTCTGTTAATCCAGGAGAACAAGCCTGATGAAGCCCCGCCTCCAGCCGCAGACCCCGCCCCCGTCAGTCATGTGTCTTCAAGCTGTGGAGACCCAGAAACTGACAAGAAGATCAAGAATTTAAAAAAGGTGATATGATTTGATTGTATGACCATTCATTCATTCATTCATTGTCCTTCGGCTTAGTCCCTTTATTCATCAGGGGTCGCCACAGCGGAATGAACCGCCAACTATTCCAGCATATGTTTTACACAGCGGATGCTCTTCCAGCCGCAACCATGTACTGGGAAACACCCATACACACTCATTTACACACATACACTACGGCAAATTTAGTTTATTCAATTCACCTATAGTGCATGTTTTTGGATTGTGGGGGAAACCGGAGCACCCAGAGGAAACACACGCCAACACGGGGAGAACATGCAAACTTCACACAGAAATGCCACCTGACCCAGCCAGGACTCAAACCAGTGACCTTCTTGCTGTGAGGCAACAGTGCTAACCACTGTGTCGCTCTTTGTATGACCAAATAGATTATAATCATATAAAATGTGAAAAGTTAAAAGTGAAAGAAAAAAATATTTAGTTTACTCCTCACTTGAACTTTTATTAGGCTTTATTTAATTTTAGTCATTTTATTATGTAGATTTTATTATTGTTCACTATTTTTAGCATTTTTTCCCCCATTTTTTATTATCCATTATTTATTATTTATTATCTTTAACATTTTATTTATACAACTCTTAACTGTTTGAACATAGTCTCAAAAATGTATTTGTGCTTACAAAGATCTTTACAAATATTGAATTAATCTATATATATATTATATATATATTTATTTTTTTCTTCTTCAATGTTTTAATGTAATAATGTGATTTTTCTGTTTATCTGGCAGAAACTCAAAGCCATTGATGAACTGAAGGAGCAGCAGGCGGCCGGAAAAGTCATGCAAAAAAAACCAGGTACCACCTTTTTATTATGTTTTTATACACTACCTGACAAAAGTCTTTTCGCCTATCCAAGTTTTAGGAACAATAAATAATAACTTGACTTCTAGTTGATCATTTGGTATCAGAAGTGGCTTATATGAAAGGCAAAGGCTTCTAGATTACGCTTATTTGACCAAAATAAAATATGATCATGCCTTGATTTATAATGATTCAAAGTCATGGTGCAGTGGAAAAAGAATGAATATTGTGTATGACTCCCATGAGCTTGGAGGACTGCATCCATACATCTCTGCAATGACTCAAATCACTTATTAATAAAGTCATCTGGAATGGCAAAGAAAGCGTTCTTGCAGGACTCAGAGTTCATCAAGATTCTTTGGGTTCATCTTCAATGCCTCCTCCTCCATCTTACCCCAGACATGCTCAATAATGTTCATGTCTGGTGACTGGGCTGGCCAATCCTGGAGCACCTTGACTTTTTTCGCTTTCAGGAACTTTGATGTGGAGGCTGAAGTATGAGAAGGAGCGCTATCCTGCTGAAGAATTTGCCCTCTCCTGTGGTTTGTAATGTAATGGGCAGCACGAATGTCTTGATACCTCAGGCTGTTGATGTTGCCATCCACTCTGCAGATCTCTCTCACGCCCCCATACTGAATGTAACCCCAAACCATGATTTTTCCTTCACCAAACTTGACTGATTTCTGTGAGAATCTTGGGTCCATGCGGGTTCCAGTAGGTCTTCTGCAGTATTTGTGATGATTGGGATGCAGTTCAACAGATGATTCATCAGAAAAATCCACCTTCTGCAACTTTTCCAAATAATCAACTAGTCAAGTTATAATTTGTTGCTCTTACAACTGGCATCGACAACAAGACTTTTGTCAAGTAGCTTCTAATATTTCTGATTTAATTACATCAATTGAAATTCCTCATGGGACTAACAAAAATTATTCTTAAAATGTAATAATACCTAATTGCTGACACCACAATCAGGGGAGCTGCTAGCAATTTAAATCATGGGATAAATAACTCATAAAATATTTGCTTTCATAAGAATTTCATAATATGCTAAAACCATAATTATAACATTTTCGTTTTCTTACAGCTTGAGAAGATGCAGAAGGAGGCCCAGCTGTTGAAAGAGCTTGAAGACCTTGAATTAGGATTATAAACTCACTGTACCAGTTTTTTCCCATTGGTCATCATAGGTTTCCAAGCCTTGCTTTGTCATACTGTCATTAAAATGAACGGAGATGCTTTTCTTCATGTCCAATAAACAAAAGCCTGTTTTGCTTATTTGTTCATGGCTAAAAATTAAGGACTACATTCTCAAAAGCAATATTGCTATGCAATGTGACGTACAGCACAAAGGAACACCATGAAATGCGAAATAAAAATGTAGAAATTCAAACGGCGTGACTTTTATTATGCCGGTTCTAGCAGCCGGAAGTGTTCGTTCCTCAGCCAGTGTGAAACTAAAGCAGCCGCAGATTTCAGCACAAACGCAGCTGAAATTGCTAACAAATAAACCGAACGGGAAGAGCTAAAAGCAGCTGATATTTCAGGTTTGATGAGAAAACACTTAATTAGGACGAGTTTCGTGTTTGTGGGGTGTTTTATCGAGTGTTTGTTTGTGATATTTAGATGAGCCGGTGAGCTACTGTTCATGTATGTTCATTTATCACATGCGTGTGTGTTTGTTTTTACTCAAACTGTCGGATGTTTTGACGATGTTTCGCTTTTTATTTCTGTATAAACGTATTTTTGACGATTCTACACGTTTGGAAGAGTTTCAGGCTTCGGGTATGAAGCAGTTCAGCCATTTCAGAAACCACAAAGCGAAGCATTTGAGCTCATACGTACATCGGTTTTTGTTGAATCCGACAGTTGCTTGTATAACAAACCTTTAAACTTCTCCACATAAATCAAACATTACATTAATTGAGGGATTTACTACTGAAAGATTAATTAGATCTATTTGCGTTATTAGCATTTAAATACTTTTTGAAAAATCTAAATAACAAAGTAGTTATGTATGTACTAGTTTATTTATATACGTTATCGAACTGATGTTCACCGTTACACAAACAAAACAATCAGGTTTTAATTAAAATGTCTGACATTAAACTGACATTATTAATATTTCTAAAAGATTTTTAATAATTTGATGATTTCTTTTGAATTGTTGAAGTTATGGGATTCAGCAATGACTTTTTTTGAGTGATTTATTAAGATCTGAACAGTGAGAAGAAATATCCTTGTCAAGTCTTGTAATGTGTAAGTTGTTGTATTAAACTTTTCCATAAAAATCAAACATTACATTATTTGAGGGATTTAATATTGAAATATTAATTATATCTATTTACGTTATCAGTATTTAAATACTTTTTGAAAAATTTAAATATAAAATCAGTTATTCATTTATATACGTTATCAAACTGATGTTCATCGTTACACAAAATAAAAAATCTGACTTAAATCAGGTTTTAATTCAAATCTTTACCTAATATTAATATTTCTAATAGATTTTTAATAATTTGATTCTTTCTTTCTTTCTTAAGAAATATCCTTGTCAAATCTTGTAACGTCTAAGTCTTGTATCCTACATTTGTTTGTATTATAACAAACCTTTAAACTTTTTCACATAAATCAAACATTACATTAATTGAGGGATTTACTACTGAAAGATTAATTATATCTATATCAATGTACGTTATTAGTATTTAAATACTGAAAAATCTAAAAATAATAATCAGTTATGTATGTACTAGTTCATATATATATATATATATATATATATATATACACGTTATCAAAACAGACTTAAATCAGGTTTTAATTAAAATGTCATTTAATATTTATAATAGATTGTTAATAATTTTATGATTTCTTTCTTTAATTTGTTCAGGTTATGGCGTTCAGCAATGACTTTGAGTGATTTTTTTTTATTCATATAAAGCTAATTAAAATGACTAACACATAATACATCACATCTATCTGTCATTTATATTCATTTTTTAGAGTAAACAGTGAGGAGTTAAGAAATCTTGTAACATGTAAGTCTTGTATCCTACATTTGTTTATATTATAACAAACCTTTAAACTTTTTCACATAAATCAAACATTACATTAATTGAGGGATTTACTACTGAAAGATTAATTATATCTATATCTATTTGCGTTATCAGTATTTAAATACTTTTTGAAAAATGTAAATAAAATCAGTTATTCATTTATATACGTTATCAAACTGATGTTCATC
>CAIGQV010018227.1:2992922-3016573 GCA_903798115.1 Danio jaintianensis
TGTCAACGCCACAGCCTACCTGAGTATTATTGCTGACCATGTCCATTAGGGCTGTGCGAATTGGGGAAAATATCTAATTGCGATTTATTTATTTTTGACCGATATTGCGATTGCGTTTTGATTTACGATGTAATTTTGTAGTCAAGCTTCAGCTCAATAATCTGTAAGCCATGGCAACAATTCTGCGACAGCTCTTAAAAATTACCTGTTTTTGTTCGGTGTCTGTGACTGAAACCAAAATATTACCATATTACAAATGCTGTTTTTCTTTGATATTAATTCGTCTATTAATGCTTCTGAAGCAGCAGACACCATAATCCCACTTGTCAGCGCTTTCCAGTTTGTTTTCTTTTTTTATTGTGGCCGTAGTTCGTTTGCTCAGTTCTGATTGGGCAGAATGAAAGTGCGCTCACTCAGTTGGCTAGTAAGACTGTCACACACAGCCAGCAGTCACGCATTTGCTCTGGGTGGGGGAAATTAAACCATATGTTTTTCATATTGCAGCCTCTGCAATATGAAAAATTATCAACTAATCACAACGTTTCAAATTGCAATTCGATTTCGATTAATCGCACAGCCCTATTTGTAAGTCAATGCTCAGAATTGAGAGAGAAACTCCTAAGTTGCATGAAATAAAGAAAGTCTACTGTGAGATAAAAAGTCATTTTTTATTATTATCATTATCTCAAGCTTCTGTATTGACTTTGTGATTTAATAATGTTTGGAAAAATGCAACTAACAGACGTATTTCTCCTCCAGCAGTCAAAGTATAAAGTCATGAACAAGGACCAGTGGTACAATGTGTTAGAGTTTAGCCGTACGGTTAATGCAGACCTGAGCAACTACGATGAAGACGGAGCCTGTAAGTTTCATGCTTTCATGTTCTCCTGATGCAGATGTTGAACTGCTAATGATTGATTTCTGTGCTGATTTCAGGGCCGGTGATGCTGGATGAGTTTGTGGATTGGCATAAAGTCAGAAATGCATTATAGCACAAGCAGACGCAGAATGAAAGCACACGAGTTTTGTTGTTTTTTTTGATGGCATACCTCTCCAGGACGCCTTTCAACACATCCCAATGCCGAATACGGATCATCACTACCCAGAGACTTTTACAGTGTTACTTTAAAAGGCACCGAGGAATCACAAGACTAACAAAAGGGGAAATATTTTTCATATGTATTGAATTTGTTGCAGCAGTTCTATTGCCAGTGTTGTATGATTTCTTTCGGAAAGGGGAAACAGTCTGTTTGTAATTTTGGTCCCTTTCCTTTCTTTTCTCCTCAAAGTTTTACTTTGTTTATAGTGTTTTGAAAAGGACATAAATAAAGCAATTGTAAATTACTCGTTCTTCTGGGATTCTGTGGTTTGGCAGACACAGCACATTATTAGTAATAAGACATTCAACTAAATATAAACACATTTGGGGCGACACGGTGGCTCAGTGGTTAGCACTGTCGCCTCACTGCAAGAAGGTTGTTGGTTCAAGTCTCGGCTGGGTCAGTTGGCATTTCTGTGTGGAGTTTGCATGTTCTCCCTGTGTTGGCGTGGGTTTCCTCCGGGTGCTCCGGTTTCCCCCACAGTCCAAACACATGCGCTATAGGTGAATTGAATAAACCAAATTGGCCATAGTGTGTATGGATGTTTCCCAATACTGGGTTGCAGCTGGAAGGGCATCTGCTGTGTAAAACATATGCTGGATAAGTTGGCGGTTCATTCCACTGTGGCGACCCCTGATGAATAAAGGGACTAAGCTGAAGGAAAGTGAATAAACACATTTGGTATTAACTATTGTGGAGGCCTTTACTGTCTAAAGGTTTGGGGTTAGTTTATTGTTGTTATTTTTTAAAGACATTAATACTTCTGTTTAATAAGGATGCATAACATTGGTCAAAAGTAACAGTAAAAACATTTAGATCATTTTAGAAGATATTTAATTATAATAAATGTCTCTCTTGAATATAGAAACAATTAAATATTGTACAATAATGTTATATTTATACATCAAAACAATACTTATTTACTTTTTTCATATATTATAATATCCTTTTTTTAAAAGATAAATATTACTATCATACTCTTGAGAAATCATCCTCATGATTTATTAAAGGTTTTACATAAATATGTCTTACGCTGGATTAAAATACATTTAGTTCTCATAAGTTATTTTAAACATTAAAGTCCTTTGTTTTCATGTGCTTTCTTATATATAAAATCTCATGTAAACATAATTTAATGCCAACACCAACACCTCATTGACACTTATATGCATCAAAAAAAAAAAAAAACAGGTGACGATAAAGCTAACTTACAACTCAATAATTGTTAACATGATACACAAAACAGCTGAATGAATGCACACTTTATAATGGCATTTGTAGAGATAATGGATTTAGAAGAAAATATAGGATGTTAATAATCCTCTGGGCCCAGTTTTTCTAAAAAATTTATCTGGATCAAATTGGTCCTGATTTGGAAATCCCATGTTTTGCCATCCAGGATTAACTGATCTATCTTGCTTTCATGACAGTTTTTTAAAGGAACATTAGGTTGGATTACTGTGATCCAAATACCAAATTTCAGGATTATCAAATCCTGTTTACCAAAGCCTTAAATGGAAGCAACAGTGTAGCCTACTGGCTTAGCAAAGAACAACAGGTAGGCAAAAAAAAACAGTGGCCACAAACAGCTATTGTTTGTTTTAATGGTAAGAAACAGAAACACTGCAATCAACAAACATTTGACATTTTTAGTTTGTTCTAATACAATACTGCTTTGATATTATTTTGTTGTTGTGGTTGACCATATCTCATTAGATGTGACATGCTTCATATAGGCTTCAAATATGAAGGAATTTATATATCATTAAGTTTGTGATCATTTACTTAAAAAAATACAACTTTTTTTTAATTTTTTTTGGTTCAAAAGAATCACAGCTGAATCCACCCTTCTGATTTGATCAGGATAATCCTGTTTTTGGATCAAATAGATCCCAATCTGAGTTCAAAGTTTTGAATAACCCAAAGGGCAGGTTTGATCCAAATCAAACGTAAGATTGGATTACATGGTCTGATCGTAATTCAAAATCCCTCTGTTACTTTTTAAAAAAAAACATTTCCAAGATTTGATCCAATCCGTGATCCAAAATCCCACTGGATACCTTTTGAAACTGGGCCAAGTTGATCAACCAAATACTGAATTACAACCACAAACACATAAAAGGGCTGAAACAAAAAATATATAGAGGATATACGACTGCTAAAGCATGCAATAAATGTACCATAAATTAGTGAATTTTAGTATAATTTGGGTTTATTATCAGTAATGAAGTAATCAAGATAATCATTAAACACACACACACACACAGAGAGAGAGAGAAATGTTGCCTAATCAATGGTCAGTAGCACTAACGTTACTTGAAAACAAATTTTGCTCTCCTTTCTTTCTGGCTTTCAAATTTCTCAATGACCTCTAGTTAAAACTGTGAGACTGTAGCATCAATGTTTTGATCTGGTTCAGTCGACTGACCGTCATTTTCCTCACTGACCGGACTGAAGTCTAGAGATTCCGCCCGTTTCATGATGGCGTCGAGTCGCGTCAGAGATTTCGTCCTCAGCTTCGGTCTGACCTCTTCTTCATTCTCCACCTCAGAGTCTTTAATATGACTGAACCGATTCCCTTCTTCGTCATAATTGTAGACTTTAATGACGCGGGTTTTCTTCTTTGGATGTGGACTGACGACCGATCTGAACTCCCGAGTTTCTTCATCTCCTTCGCAAGTTTGTTGGTTTCCCTCGGCATTCCCGCCAATTTCTATAACACCATCAACAAAAACGTCATCAACAAAACCAATATCGACCTTGTCTTCGCCGTCAGTGTCGTTTTTCTTGAAGAACACTGATTGAGATTGTGCCTTGGCGTTTTGTAAGTCGTTCTGTTCATTAACGTCATCTTTTTTAAAGGGTAAATGAACACGTATTGTTTGTAAACATTTTATGACGTGAGATCTGCTAAACGCGCCAAGTGTGAAGGCGACTAAAAAGCTCAGAATCACTGATGAAGCCACGGCAGCCACAAAAATGCCTTCAGACACGGTTTCTGCAAAAGCTTCTGCCTCTCTTGTGCTGCTTAGTCGTTTTTTGATGTTGGGATTTAAGGCTATTATGTTAATTCTGTATGGTATGATTGTTTTGCTCGTCTTGTTTTCACAGATACAGAAATATAGTCCATCATGGCTGGATGTGGCTGTTGAAATCTTCAAGGAGCCATTGCATGTTTCCACCGGGTCTTTGTTTTGGTGGTTGCAGCCTTCAAACTGTCCGAAAGGTGTTTGCCAGAACAGAGAAAGCACTGAAGAGATGAAAAATAATAACATCTATGACCAAACAGAAACTCTAATTGGCATAAGGCATAGATATATACACTAGATATCGCATACGGACCCTGAGCATGCGTCAATAGCGCCGCCACATTTGTACAGTGCTCCCAGGACAAATGTCATTCAACCGCACTAGTAAGACAGTGTGCCAATGTGAAGATGCTGGACTTTAGCGCTGCTTACGGGTGTAGTAACGAGCAAACAAAGAAAACAAAGCACAAAGGCAGAACATTTCATAGGTAAGATTTCGTTTTTTACATGTTACAAACTTTTGTGCTCAACAAGTAACGTCATTGATGATAATACAGTCTCTTACTGCACTGAACATAAGGCAAAGTAGCACCAACTTGCACTGAATTCTAGGCTTATGCTAGTATTGTTGAATAAAATCAGCAAACAATGAAAAAGAAATATGACGACAAGACGCTGCGGTGCCAGAAACTTGTATTATTGTCGGCTAAGTGAACGACTCGTTCATAACGGAGATTCATTCACAAACGAATCGCTCCCTCCGTTAGAATCGGAAGTGAAAGCAGGAGAGGGGGGGTGTTTCAGGACACGGATTAGATCAAATTTAACAGGGAGGGAGGATAATACATTTCCATGCACACAAACACACACTTTATCGGCAATGCCCGTGCGGTCACTGATCCATCGACGTAGAAAAGTGATGTAAAATTATAATATTCGTAATTAAAAAAAATATTTGCGTACTGACCACCGGGGGAAACTCCCGATCATAGATATATGTATATATGTGTATGTCTCTGGCTCTGGATGGCCACAGTCCTCCACTGCACCTTGGTCCCGCATTCATTTCAATGGAGCGCTACCCTGTACTAAAATGGCGGCTCTATTGACGCATTCCTTCCAATAGACAACAATAGGCCAGGCGACATCTAGTATATCTATGGGCATAAGGAATAGGTCTCAAACTGAATTCCTGCAGGGCCGCAGCTCTGCACAGTTTTGCTCCAACCCTAATCAAACACAGCTGATAGTGTAGTCTTGAACACCTTGATAATAGTTGGATCAGCTGTGTTTGATTAGTGTTTGCATAGTTCTCTCAAAACTGCAAATTCTGTCCTCATTTACTCACCCTTCACTTGTTCCAAACCTGTTTGACTTTCTTTCTTCTGTTGAACACAAAAGAAGATATTTTGAAGAATGTTGGAAACCTGTAACCATTGACTTCCATAGTACGTATTTGTTTTTCGTACAGTGGATGTCAATCTTTTTTCAGCTTTCTTTTTTCATTTTGTGTTCAACGTGGGAAAAAAAAGTCTCATAAAGGACTGGAACCGCTTAAAGGGGGAGAATAAATAGAGAATCAGTTTTCATTTTTTGGGTGAACTAACTAAATAACTTTAAAAATTAAGCTAAAGATCCCCCAATGAGTGGAGGCAATTAATGAGGAAAGTCAACCCCCAAAATGTTTGCTGAACACAAAACAGGAAAGAATTGAAAATATTGGAAACCAGTGAGATAATGGTAACCACTGATTTCCATTTATTTATTTCCAGAATTTCATCTTTTGTGTTCTTTGGATGTAAGGGACTCATTTGGAACTTCTGTATCATTTATAAGAAGGTCGCTGGTTCGAGTCCCAGCCGAGCCAGTTGGCATTTCTGTGTGGAGTTTGCCCCGTGTTGGCGTGGGTTTCCTCCGGGTGCTCCGGTTTCCCCCACAGTTCAAACACATGCGCTATAGGTGAATTGAATAAATTAAATTGGCCGTAGTGTGTGTGTGTGTGTGTGTGTGTGTGTGTGTGTGTGTGTGTGTGTGAAATGAGTGCGTATGGATGTTTCCAACTACTGGGTTGCAGCTGGAAGGGCATCCGCTGTGTAAAACATATGCTGGAATAGTTGGCGGTTCATTCCGCTGTGATGAATAAAGGGACTAAGCTGAAGGAAAATGAATGAATGAGTGAACATACAACCACTGTTTACTAGTCGGATTCTCATTATTACTGCATTAAGACATTAAATAAACAACCCTAATTCCAAACCTTCAGAAAATAATATGCTCAAACCATATAAAAATAGTTTCTTGAAATAAAATCCACATTAACTAAGATAAACTTTAGCAGTAGCTCTTTTCTTTTTATCCTCAGCTTGCCTTGATGAAGTAAAATGACTAAAAGTGAAACTAAAAAAGTATATATATAAATTGTAATACATAAAAATAAATATTGATTACAAAACAATTACTACAACAATACTAATTACTAAAACATAAATTGGAAAATGTAAAGATAAAATCTTGTTAAAAATATTAACAGAATTGGGCACAGGTCTGATTTTATTATTTTCATTATGGTGTAATATACCATATTATTCATTCATTTATTTTCCTTCGGCTTAGTCCCTTTATTCAACAGGGACCGTCGCATGGAAACCGCCAACTTATCCAGCCTATATTTTATGCAGCGGATGCCCTTCCAGCTGCAACCCATCACTGGGAAACATCCATACACACTCATTCACACACATACACTACGGACAAGTTAGCTTACCCAATTCACCTATTGTGCATGTCTTTGGACTTTGTGGGGGAAAACGGAGCACACGGAGGAAACCCACGCCAACATGGGGAGAACATGTAAACTCCGTACAGAAATGCCAACTGACCCAGCTGAGGCTCGAACCATCGACCTTCTTGCTGTGAGGCGACAGCGCTAGCCACTGCGCCACCGTGCCGCCCCACAGAAAAGTCCATTTTACTATTTAAGTTTAGGGTTGAATGTTTTTGAGAAATGCAGTCAACGTTACAATTTGTGTTCATAAATGAGAAAGAAAATGAAGTAAAATTAATTGCATTCCCAAACTTCAGTCAATGTTTGAATTCCTCTGTAAGTTGTGCTCACCTTCAGATCCTGAATCTCTGCACTGAAGCGTCAGTGTTTCTCCTGCATGAATGTGAAGTGAGTTTTCATTTCTGACCTGCAGATGTTTTATTTGACTCTCTATAGTCTCCAGCAGCTCTTCAGTGTTTCTCTCATAAATATCACTGTGTGCCGCAGCTTTATGTTTGAAGATGCACAGAAAATCCCAGATGAAGATCAAAGTCAACAGAGAGATGCGACTGAACTCCATGCTGTCTGAAACAAAATGTTCAATATAACTTATTTTGAGTTATTTTTTTAGCAAGTACTACTATTTCCAACATTTTTTTAATTACCATGCTTGAACGATAACAGAAAGGCATTAATACTTTTAACCCTTATGTACTGTTGGGTTGTTTTCATCCACTCCTGGGTAATTTTGAGTCCCAATTTGGCCATAACTTTTTCTGTGTTTCATCAAATGGAAGGATTTTTGGTGACAAATCTTATTTTGACACATATTTTGAGAAAATGCTTTGTGATTTTTTTAAAAACTCAACGATACACTCTGGGCAAATTGATTACCCTTTTGTTATGTTCGGGATGAAATCATCCACTGAATTAAACTGCTGTAAAACTGCATCAGATAAATATTTATTTTTAATTGCATAAATCTGTTAATCTACCTCAGTCCTGATCAAAACTACTAAATTGCTTAGAAAATTACAGGGTTTTAACTCTTTAATTGCCAAATTCATAAGTGATGTCTCTGATTTGGTGAAAAACACACAAAATGACGTATTTTCAATATGAAAGTAATTGTGGACTGGATTTTTTTTTTACCTTTCATCAAAGTCTTGGACATGCAAAACAACATTGCCTTTGATGCATTGTTTTTAATTAATTTTAATTTTTTTCTCCCTTATTTACTGTTGGTGGCTGTTTTTGCCCCATTGACTTCCATTATAACCAATGTTTTTGATTGCAAAACCATGACAGCATATAATCATGCATTCTTGATTGTTGGTGGTTTTCCTTTTGTAATTTTTACTGTTGATCATCAGTTGGCACCATTAACCCTTTAGATAGGCCTGTGCAAAAAAAAAAAAGTTTAGTTTCTGGATTTTATATGGAGTATAACAGCAAATTAAAGTGTGTGTCTGTGGGTGTGTGAGAGTGACCTTTGTGCACTTACGTTGATGTGTCTGAGAAAATCTAAATGTGCATGTCAGCCCTCAGAACTACATGGAGTAAACAAAAACAAAGACTGTGTATTTGTGCACCATCAAATGTGGTTATAATGGAAGTCAATGGGGCAAAAACAGCCCCCAACAGTAAATTAGGGAGAAAAAATGAAAATCTAACAATGCATCAAAGCCAATGTTGTTACTAATCGTTCGCATGTCCAAGACTGTGATAAAAGGTAAAACAAATCCAGCCCACAATTACGCTTTATATTGAAAATACGTCATTTTGTGTGTTTTTTTTTATACCAAATCAGTGACATCATTTATGAATTTGGCAATTAAAGAGTTAAAATCCTGTAATTTTCTAAACAATTTAGTAGTTTTGATCAGGACTGAGGTTAATTAACAGATTTATGCAAAAACAATGTGAAAAAAAATTTATCTGATGCATTTTTACAGCAGTTTAATTCAGTGGATGTTTTTTATCCCGAACATAACAAAAGGGTAGTCAATTTGAACAGTGCACAAGGGTTAAAATTACACAAAAGACTGAGACCCACAATCAATTTACATTCACAATCTTTCCCTCCACATTAATAATAATATTTCCAACATTATTAGATTTGCAGTAATTACATAAAAAGGCTATTTGACCCAACAAATTATAGTTTGTGTGTCCAAAAAATACATGATATGACATAAGTATCAGTCAAATACTCACAGGATATGAGTCTTGTATCTTCTGTTTTCTCGAGAGGAGTAAAGTACAGTCCTCACATGACAGCTCTTATATTTCATCTCGTGCTCCATGTTTAAAGATTAACATTTTTCTCCTCAATAATAGACAGGGTGTTCATGTGAATTAAGATGCCACTGAATGTTTTAGTAGTTAACTGGTTTATGTTTGAACTGGGTAATTTGCCATAAATGATTTTCCACCATGCTAAATTTATAAATAAATAATCTGCATATAAATAGTAAATTGCAATTCCTTGATGAGCTACACTCTTCTTTAAATAAAATAAATTGTTTGTTTCCATTGGTTTGTTTGTTTGTTTGGATCGTTCTTTCCTATGGAGGACCATGAGTGCCAGTAAAATTAAAAAATCTAATTGTCAATGTAATAATGGAAGTATACAAATGTAATTAAATAAATCACAATTTAAATTAAACAAATAAATAGACATATCTAAATGTGTTTATTTAAATGGCAATTAATAAAGTGTGTAGAAAAAGAAAACCAGAAGTGAAAAAAAGTGGCAAATAGAGAGAGGAAAAACATTTGCCAAATGCCTTTTTATAAAACTATTTAAATTGTGCATTTAAAAGGATATATTAATATACTTTTGTACTGTTTGATTAATCAAGCGTTAAAAAACATGAATTAAGCATGTAAAACTATACATTTCAGTTATTTTAATATTGATTGTTTTATTAAATCACATTTAAATGCATACTTTAAATAAACATTGAAATATGTCTATTTATTTGTCCATTATATATACATTTTTATGCTTCAATTATTAAATTGATAATTTGAGCCTTCATTTTTTTTCTAACTGGCACTCCTTGTCCTCCATAATTTCTGTTTTTTTATATTTCTCTTATTATTATTGTTAATACAACTACTACTACTATTGTTGTTGTTTAATTGTTTCTTTCATTGTTTACGATGCTCCCAATGAAAACTGAATTACAGCCCAATCAATCTGATTAATCGAAATAAAATTCAAAGGATATGATTGGCTCGCCATGTCTTGCGCTGAGAAAGGTAACACAAATCACGTGACAATGGCTAGTAAACAGAAGTTTACTTCAGTTTTTGAATTTTAAGTTTTCTGTTATTTTCTTAAAGCCAAATACGATTACAGCCTTTAACGCCAATTTCACAATAATAACGACAACAATAGGAATTACTTTGTTTTGTAAGAATCTTCATAAAACCTAGCTTGCCACAAGATGGCGGCAGTACGCTTAAAAATCACCTCAGTTCCCGAAACTACACGTTTTGTGTTTCTCTTTCATTTGTTTCTTTCGCTTTTCACAGGTTATTATAAAAATAGATGCTAACTGACACTAAGACTGCAGACAGTGAGTAATATGTCATCCGCTTTCTCGGAAAAGTTAGGTTTTTTTATCGATAGCGCTTTTTCAGGCCGTGTTTCCCTCTGATAAATTGGAGTGAGTTGCAGAAAAACACACACAAGTGATCAGATAAGGCGAGGCTCCTCCCTCTCACACACACACACACACACACACACACACGCGACACTAGAGATACAAACACTCTCCAAAAAGTGGCTCATCATCATAATCATTGGAGTCTCTGGAGAATTAAGGAGGAACTGACTCTGAAAGCTGGACATGCATTTCTGCATAAGGATCATTGAATAACAAGCAGCATCTGTTCAAACCTCATTGAATATCTTCATCCAGCTGGGGGAAACACGAAGACTTGTGCAGGTAAATGACGGAATTAAGATTATAACAATATTACAAATAATACAATGTGTGTGTGTGTTTCAAATGTGACATTATGTAAGTGTTTGTGGATACATCCAAAACACACCTATGCAGTGTTTCACAAGTTTTTACACTTATTTTAGTGAGTTTTGCATTTGTTGGCGTGTGTGGAATGTTGGAAAGGGAGGAGTTTTTACACTATCAAGCTGTAAATGAACGTGATATATTGTTATGGTTATATATTGATAACTATGACATTTAGTTTTGTGTTTATGGTCGATTTTGAATATGAATAATTGTTTCGGTCGTGGTTTTACAAGCCCTGGAGAACTCCTGAATGACATAGAGTGCAATCTGTGTAAAATAATAAGCAAAATATCCGTATCATGTTAGATTTGAATAATTAAAAACAGTGTAACTGATGTTATATTGAACGTCCCCTAAGTTGTTATGTTCGAGACATACTTGCAAAATTGAAACACTATGAATGTAACCACTAAATAATGCACTAAAAGTGTTTACGTGCTTACATGATACTTCAATGTATGAATTTTACTTTCATACCTTCATTAAAACGTCACTAAATTCACCCTTTTCACATTTAATGAGCTGGTTAAACTTACCAGATAAAAATTAAGAAATGTAAAAGTTTAAAGCTTGATACCACTGGCCTATATAGTATCAAATAAATGTTGGAAATTAAAAGAAATAATAAATTGCATATGTTTAGTATAATAATTTAATCAAATCACACTTTTTTATTTATTTTTTTATAGCTCATATAGACCATTTTGAGGGATGTAAACAAAAACAATGGTCCCAACGTAGTTCCTGTTTTACATTTTTAATTTCTATAGCTTCCGAGAATCCAAAAAGAGCCACATATTGATAAATAATGTTATGACAGCTGTTTTAACATCAAGTTATGATTGAATCGCCTCTTGCTACAGTTATGAAGTAGTATGATAACAAGAAGGAAATGTTCATGGGCCAATGACATCACCACATTGAAATGGTCTATAGTGGGAATTGGGTATAGACAAACATTATAGTTTTGTTTAGAGGCCACAAATGGAACTAAAATATGCTTATTTGAGGCTGATTTAGCTTTTTATGTCAATGAAGTCTGTAATTTCCATGTGTTGTGAATTTCTAAGACGAGACAAAACCAGGGAGGCTTTCGGGTATCTTCAAAGCAGAATCCTTTAATAAGAACTCGACATAGCTGTGGCGTTCATCGAAAGATCTCTCAACTAGTCCAGCTACGCACTCAATTATATACATTTTTACAGACAGTAATACATATAGGCCGGGACAAACCTCAACAAAGCATGCAAATGAAGTGTTGTTGTCAGCGGGGTAAATTGCATCTCCAGCCCCGATCTCATCAGCATATAAGTACCCATTCATGTTACATTTTAGCATGAAAACAAAGCGTGCAAATGAAGTACTGGAGTCAGAACCTGTCCTGCCACTTGACCAGCTCAAAAGTGTTAACTAGCCATTTGTTAGACAATAGACACAACTGACAATTTGCATTACTTTGGAGACATGTTCCTGTATTTCACATATGGGCTCCCTCAGAATGCATTTTACAATGTAATTTATATATTTAAAGAAATTTGTAATCTTTCACATGCCAGGAAAACCCGTGAATGAATTATTGTGAATGCAATTCATAAAATGTCTAGTTATTAAAAAACCTTGTACAGAAAATGTATGTTGAGCTTGGTTTAAACCACTGGATAAATACAACAACATATCTAACTTATTGAAATGAAAGTTACAATCCAAACACATTGACCTACTTTTTTTTTTTTTTCTTTAAACAAAAAACGTATTGTCCCAGACATGTTTATCTGTCCGCAGAATCTTCAGTCTCACATGAAGTATTTTTGACCGCAAAAGTTATACTTAAATATGCCTGAATATCAGCTGACTTCATTCATCCACTAAACCATTATTTTGTTCAAGTTTAATAAGCGTGTAAAACTTACAATATTGAACATTAAACAAGTGGACTAACAATAAAATAATCATACAATTTTTTAAAATCAGATTTGTACAGCTCATATCATCTGAAACAGTAAGAATATACTAATTTTATTCAGACTTATATAAGCAAGAATAGGCAACAATGAAGTAGATGCTGATATTGATTTCTGATAGCTTGTAAATGAGTCATATCTTTAAAATAATAGTGTACTTTGACTTTTCACTCTTTTTAGCCTATAATATGACCTAGATGCTATTTAGATGCTTAGTTTTTTTTAATCAAAGCCCTGTTGTTTTAAAACAATGCAATGTAATACAATGATGGTTGAAAGATGAAGGAATAAACCATCATGAAAAGCATCATGATCAAATATGACACTTAATTAAAATAAAAAGTGATGGGTAATGAAAGTTGCTTCAATCCCCTAAATATTACTTCTAGATGTAAAACTGTGAAATATGTCTGTCTATATATATATGTATTTGTACTATGGTCAAAATAAAAAGTTTATAGTTTCATATTATGCTCTATTGTTTGTGTCATGGCATCACAAAATACGTTGTTTATGGTAATATTTTTTCATAATTTATATGAGTGCAATATTACACATCATTACGGGGATGCAGACAGAAACATCAATAACAGCATCTTGAGAAAGTTTTGCATTTTATTTTTGCTATTTGTTTTATTTTTGTGTTGGACCTGTGATCATTAGTTTTTGAAAAGTGTTTTTATATTTTATGAATATTTATTTATATATTTCTACATTTGGGGAGGCACGGTGGCTCAGTGGTTAGCACTGTGGCCTCACAGCAAGAAGGTCACTGGTTCGAGTCCCGGCTGGGTCAGTTGGCGTTGCTGTGTGGAGTTTGCATGTTCTCCCCGTGTTGGCGTGGGTTTCCTCCGGATGCTCCGGTTTCCCCCACAGTCCAAACACATGCGGTATGAATGTGTGTGTGTGTGTGTGTGTGTATAAATGAGTGTATGGGTGTTTCCCAGTACTGGGTTGCAGCTGGAAGGGCATCCGCTGTGTAAAACATATGCTGGAACAGTTGGCGGTTCATTCCGCTGTGGCGACCCCTGATAAATAAGGGACTAAGCCGAAGGAAAATGAATGAATTTCTACATTATTAATCAAACATTTGCAGTGAAGTTCTACATAAAGTGAGAAAAATGATCACATTTCTGAGTATATACTTTAAAAAATGAAGTGGTTAAAAACAGTACTGTTTCATGATATATATTGTTATCAGGATATGAGATGTGTTATATTGTGATAGGATTTTTGTCACATCATTCAGCGTGACAAAAACATTCAGCATTTTCAGCATTTAAATTCTAAATTCAGCATTTAGAAACATTTAAATTTAAAAATCCTGTAGTGTTTTAGCACAAATAACACAATAATAATTAGTGCTGGGCAAAGAATAATTGTAATTAATCACATCCAAAATAAAAGTTTGTTTTGACATAAGATATGTGTGTATATATATATATATATTAATTCATTCATTTTCCTTCGGCTTAGTCCCTTTATTCATCAGGGGTCGCCACAGCAGAATGAACAGCCAACTTATCCAGCATATGTTTTACACAGCGGATGCCCTTCCAGCTGCAACCCAGTACTGGGAAACACCCATGCACTCTCACATTCACACTCATACACTGCGGCCAATTTAGTTTATTCAATTCACCTATAGCGCATGTGTTTGGACTGTGGGGGAAACCGGAGCACCCGGAGGAAACCCACACAAACACGGGGAGAACATGCAAACTCCACACAGAAATGCCAACTGACCCAGCCAGGACTCAAACCAGCAACCTTCTTGCTGTGAGGCGACAGTGCTACCCACTGAGCCACCGTGCTGTCCGCATATCTAAATATAAATAAACATTTTCTCAGATATATGCATGCATGTGTGTGTATTTATATAAACATAATAAATATTCACAGTACACACATATATTATGTCAAAACAAACTTAATTTGGATGCGATTATTAATTTTTGGCCAGCACTAATAATTAGATTTTTGTTTTCAATGCAATGACAATTTTTAGGGATACTTGGGCATACCAGACACTTTCTGAGGCCTACTTTTGAGTAATTTTGTCCCAGGTTAATTAAAGACGCGCCCTCTTAAAAACACAAAGCCAGTGCTGACTCACTCTCAGGATCCTGCCGGTTCAGTATGGAAAGCTGTGTGTTGTGAAAGGGATTTCTAGCATATATTTGTCTTCATCAAGCGGGCTCTTTCGGGCTGTGGGGTTGACGCTGTGGTCCAGTAATTCCGGTCTGGATGATTGGTGTCTTAAACAGATTAATGTGATTTCCGCATCGATCTTCTCTCTCTCTCTGTGTGTAATGCTTTTATGGCAGTGTGGTGATGTGAGCAGGATTCATCTTACATCTGTAAATGATCCGGCAAGACAAGAGTGATAAAAAGCAGAAGCATGCAGTAAACTGAAGGAGGGGCCGGTGCTGTTTATCAGGCGCTTGGAGAGGATTTCTGAATTTCTTTCCCCTTTTTGGATGTTCTGGTTTGACGGTGTGGTGCTGACACACGTCTCGCTGCTCATGTGGCTTTTAGTTTTGCAAGAATGATAAACAGTTTTGCATTATCATTTCCACCATGTTGTTGTTGCAGACACACAATATTTTCTTAAGCCAAGACTTTAAAGGCAATATTTTTTTGTATTTTCACACTTCAAATGCTGGGTTATTAAAATCCAAATTTGGTAAAATATGGACTAACCCAAACATCGGGTTAAATTGGGTCCTGTTAATTTAATAAAAAAAATGAACTCGCACTGTAAAAAAAAAAGTTGACTCAACTTAAAATGTCAAGGCATCAAACTTTTTTGAGTTAACTCAACTTAAACTGAGTCAAGTGCAGTAAGTGGGTTCAAAGTTGAGTCAACTCAAAAATGTCCTGAAGTTTAGTGCCTTGAAATTTTAAGTTGTCAACTTTTTTTTTTCTTTTTTACAGTGCAGCAGTTGGGTTAGTCCCTATTACATCCAGAATTGAGTTGAAATAACCCAGCATTAAAGGCATCTTTTTTATATTTTCACAAAGAAATGCTGGGTTATTTAAACACAAAATGGGTAAAGTGTGGACCAACCCAAATATTGGGTTAAATTTGGACCTATTAATTTAATTTAAAAAAACTAAACCCAAAATTGGGTAAAATATGGATTAGCCCAAACATTGGGTTAAATGTTGTCTCATTCAATTAAAAAAAATTAACCCAGCTGTTGGGTTAGTCCCTATTACTCCCCGAATTGGGTTGAAATAACCCAGCAATAAATGCATTTTTTTGTATTTTCATTAAGAAATGCTGGGTTATTTAAACCCAAATTTGGTTAAATGGGGTCTCATTCATTTAATTAATGAACCCAGCAGTTGGGTTAGTCCCTATTACATCCAGAATTGGGTTGAAATAACCCAACAATAAATGCAATTTTTGCGGGGTATTTTCACTCTGAGAAATGCTGGGTTATTTCAACCCAAAATGGGTAAAGTATTGACTAACCCAAACATTGGGTTAAATTTGGCTTTGTTCATTCGATTAAAAAAAATTAACCCAGCAGTTGGGTTAGTCTCTATTACATACAGATTTGGGTTGAAATAACCCAGCATTTTTAAAAGTGTTCTTTAATGAAGCTGTCATTTTAGTGATGTTATTTGGCTTTTCATAATAAGTTGTTTAATGAAAAGTGGAAAGAAAACATTCAAGATTGACATTAATGCTGCGTCCCAATTCGCATACTTATACTACGTTTTAAAAGTATGTCCTTTTTTGTGAAGATAAAGTACATACTTTTGAGTGTGTAACAGAAGAGTGTGGAAACTTTGGGACAAACTACTTCCTCATTAACGGACTGTTATGGTGCTTAGTTACATCCCCTGTCAATCATCTCGACATATCATCCACATTTCTGTCATATTTAATTTCCTACCGTATTGGAGATTCAGCAGCAGGTTAATCTGCCATCTGCGAGTCTTTTAAACAGAGAAATCTCCTCAGGTCTTTGGATAATCATGCATTTAGAAGTTAACCTCCAAACACGTCTTTAAACAAGTTCACGTTGTTGTTGCAGATGAAATATAACCCAGAAAACATCATATAAATATTCTCCAGTTGGCTAGATATTAATTAATAGTCATTCAAACAACTTTACAGAAGCCTCACTACTTGACGGTTTGTCTCACGCATCCGCCATGTTTGTAGTTTGTTTACAGTTTTTACCCGAATTTGTAGTTCTAATCGAATTCACATCCAATGCACGATGTATTGTGGGAAAGCAAAATGTAGCTTTAACATTATTTTACTTGCCTCATTGGCAGATTATGTTGCTTGTTTTAAGGAAAAACTCACTTAATTTTGACTCAGTATTTCTGAAAACAAGCCATTACTTTTTTACTTGTCTAGAAAAGACTTCTTGATTTTAAAGATTTGTAGATATTTGGACTAGAAACAAGACAAACTAAGTAAGAACAGTATTTTTTTGCAGTGTATATGGCATATTTTCCCAGTAAGTCAAACTTGTGTTACAATAAAGCCATCAGTGATATAATAAATAACCGCAGAGCTCATCATCATGATCTCTGTCTGTGTGTTTCAGGATGTTTTCGTCAGTGAAGCCGTTTGAAGGCCAGCAGTTTTCAGCCCTGAGGAAACAGTGTCAGCAGAACCGCACGCTGTTTGAAGACACGGTTTTTCGTGCGGAGGATCAGTCGCTCTTCCATCAGGGAAACCGCCTCGGAAGAGTCACCTGGAAGAGGCCGAAGGTACTCCTGCAAACTGTTGCAGATTTACATGCAAATTCTGCTTCCATGCAAATCACGTGAACCCTGATTTGCATAATGTCTGTCTGTTGTAGCAGTTGTGTTTAGTTGGTAATTGAGCTTAACTTTTGTATTATTAAATGAATCATTATATTATATTAGATTATTATTTTGCAATTAATCACTTCTAAAAATGGGTGTCATGTGCACACACACACACACACACACACACATTACATAAATCTGATTTCTATAAACAAACAAATAAAATCGGGCGTCATGGTGGAGCAGTGGGTAGCACAATCGCCTCACAGCAAGAAGGTCGCTGGTTCGAGCCTCGGCTGGGTCAGTTGGCATTTCTGTGTGGAGTTTGCATGTTCTCCGCGTGTTGGCGTGGGTTTCCTCCAGGTGCTCCGGTTTCCCCCACAGTCCAAACACATGCGCTATAGGTGAATTGGGTAAGCTAAATTGTCCATAGTGTATATGTGTGAATGAGGTGATGGGTTGCAGCTGGAAGGGCTGTGGCGACCCCAGATTAATAAAGGGACTAAGCTGAAAAGAAAATGAATGAATGTATTCATCTTATAATAAATTATAAATCTGTATGGTCAGTCACACAAATAAAATTATTGCATAAATCAGATTTCTACAAACAAAAAAATAATTTGAATTTCAGTTGCATTTGTATTTATATTGTAATGTAAATAAATATTTCTGGTCCATTTGTTTTGTTCATATTAATTTGAAAGTAAATGTATTCTTATAATAAATTATAAAAGTACCAATAATTATATTATTGGTACTTTTTGCAACTACTAAATGTCTTTTCTCTATGTTATTGTTCAATAAAGTTATTTTAAAATTAGATTAATTAATTAAAAATATTGGTCTATTTTTTTTCTATTTAGTAAATAAATCAAATGATTTTATGTTTAGAGTAATTTCATAAATTCAAAGTTTTGGCTAAATTTGTTTAGTTTATTATTAAATAAAGTATTTTATAAATTATATTTAATTTATTAATTGTAAATTTTTTTTTTTCTCCTTATTTAGTAATAAGTAATAAATAACGTTAAATTTGTAATCCAAATTATTACATAAAAATTTTCAATCCATTTAAAAAATATTTATTAATAAATCAATGTTCAGTCCATTTAAATATATTTATTAATAAATCAATGTGCAGTCAATTTTAATATATTTATTAATAAATCAATGTTAAGTCCATTTTAAATATATTTATTAATAAATCAATTAAGTCATGTTATAATAAATCATAAATCTGAATCATTGATCAGTTATCTTTACTTTATTAAATCTATTTTCTCTTATCATTCAATAAAATTATTTTAAATTCAGATGAATACATTTTGAAATATTGATCAATTTAGTTCACTGTATTTATAAGTAAATCATATAAGTTCATGCTAAATAAATTATTTTATAATCACATTTAAGTCTTTTTAATATAGAAATATTAGCCTTTCATAAATCTGACCATTCAACACTTAAAGTTCTGGGTTAAAAAAAGTCTTACTTATTTAATAGTAATATTATTAGCAAGCAGCACTAATTAAGCAGCACTAATTTATCCCAACACTTGATAATTAGTGCCCTTTTGCAACCATTACTGTCCTTTAATCAGCTGAAAGTGGATTTTACGGCTGCTCGGATTAAACGCGTCTCTCCAATAAGCTGTATTTTGTCATTGGTCATATCTGATATCTGTGTTTATGAAAGGTGTGGCTCTATTGACTGCAGATCTTGTGTAACTGGACACCGAGTGTGACTTAAACAGACAAACACAAGCCCGATAAGTGTGTTTATAGCCAAAACAATAACCCAACACACAGTCTCCAGCTCCACTCGACTGGAAATGCTTATATTTAGCCTAAGATTGTAATAGTTATTGTTTATAAATGTGTACGAGAGCTGTGCTTTCCTGGAGCTGTCAGAAACCGGAGTCTTGCTCTGTGATAAATTAATGTTTTTAGAGCTTATAAATAACACATGGGTGGTTAAAGATGGTAATTTTAGGGTCAGAAGGATGACCGATGCTGTATTTATTATTTGCATTGATCTATTTTCAATATTATTACATAAATCAGATGATTTCCTTTTCTATTTATTTCAGGAGTTTGAGATGCCGATCATTTTTCTTCATTTAATTATTAAAAAAATCAAGCTATGTAATTTATATTCATACACTTTAAATATTGGTCTATTTAGTCTTATGCTATTAAATAAATATAATTTGTTTTTTAAGTTGTTGTTGTTGTTATTATTATTACATTTATTTATTAACTATACTGATCAGATTTAAATATGCAATACATTTTAAAAATGGATTCATGTAAAATATTGATCTTTTTTAAAATAAATAAATATAATTATTTTTAGATTAATACATTTGATATGCTGATCTGTTTTCTCAATTTTAGTCATTCAATAAATCAAAGTATTTTAAAATTAGATTCATTTAAAATATTGATCCGTTTTGTTATAATAATAATAATAATAATAATTCATTCATTCATTCATTTTCTTTTCGGTTTAGTCCCTTTATTAATCTGGGGTCACCACAGCGGAATGAACCGCCAACTTATCCAGCATATGTTTTACGCAGCGGATGCCCTTCCAGCCGCAATCCATTACTGGAAAACATCCATACACACTCATTCACACTCATACACTACGGACAATTTAGCCTACCCAATTCACCTATAGCGCATGTCTTTGGACTGTGGGGAAAACCGGAGCACCCGGAGGAAACCCACGCCAACACGAGGAGAACATGCAAACTCCACACAGAAATGCCAACTGACCCAGCCGAGGCTCGAACCAGTGACCTTCTTGCTGTGAGGCGAACGTGCTACCCACTGTGCCACCGTGCAGCCAATAATAATAATAATAATAATAATAATTATTATTATTATTATTATTATTTATTTTAGATTAATTTCATGAATTTGATTATACATTTATTTTCTCCATTTATTATTCAACCAAACTCTTTTTAATATTGGATTCATGCATTTAAAATATTGGTCTTTTTTGCTATTTAATATAATTATTTTCAGATTATTTTTGTTTATAAATGCTGGTTTATTGTCTCCATTTAGTGATTAAAAAATTATTTTTAGATTAATTTGATAAATTTGAAATGCTGATATATTTTCTTCATTTAAATATTCAATAAAAATATTTTTAAAATAGATTCATAAATGTAAAATATTTCTCTTTTTTTGTTAATAAATAAATATAATTATTTTTAGATTAATAAATTTGATATGCTGATCTATTTTCTCCATTTTAATTATTCAGTAAATCAAAGTGTTTTAAAATTAGATTCATATAAAATATTGATCTGTTTTGTTTCTAAATAAATACAATTATTTTTAGATTAATTTCATACATTTTATTGAACTGATTTATTTTCTCCGTTTTCACATTACTCCTGTACTCCAACAGCTTCACTGACTGCCCGTCAAGTCTTGTATTGATTTTAAGACATTGATTTTAACATATAAAGCGGTTCATGGTTCTGCTCCCGATTACATTTGTGATTTGATATCTATTTCTTCTGCCTCTCGCTGTCTAAACTCTGCCTCGGGTCCTACGCTGTTTCAGCCTCGTTGTTAACTCCGCACCATGGGAGGTAGGGCATTCTCTTACCGTGCACCCAAACTTTGGAATGCTCTTCCCACAAACATTAGGAATGCTGGTTCAGAAGCTACTTAAAACTCATCTTTTTAGGACTGTTTTTAATTTGTGATATCTTTTTTTTATTCTGTGTTTTCACCGTATTCTTTGTTTTATTGTGTTTTGTTGTTTTTTACTGTTTTGTAAGCGCTTTGGGTCTTAGAAAAGCGAGTTATAAATAAATTTTATTATTATTATTTTATTCAGTAAATTTTGACTCTTTAAAATTGATTCATACATGTAAAATATTGGTCTTTTTTGTTATTAAATATATATATTTTTTTATTAATTTACAAAAATTTTAATTAATTTCGATTTATTGGCTCCATTTTTAATGATTAAATAATTATTTTTAGATTTATTGAATAAATTTGAAATACTGATCAATTTTCCCTATTTATATATTCAATCAATCAAACTATTTTTAAATTATATGCAAACATTTAAAATACTGGTCTGTTGAATGTCTTTTTTATTAGCAAATAAATAAATGCATTTAATTCTAGCTTAATTTCATAAATTATTCTTTATTATTATTATTATTATTATTATTATTCATTCATTCATTTTCTTTTCGGCTTAGTCCCTTTATTAATCTGGGGTCGCCACAGTGGAATGAACCGCCAATCCAGCATATGTTTTACGCAGTGGATGCCCTTCCAGCTGCAACCCATCACTGGGAAACATCCATACACTCTCAGTCACACACATACACTATGGACAATTTAGCTTACCTAATTCACCTATAGCACATGTCTTTGGACTTGTGGAGGAAACCGGAGCACCCGGAGGAAACCCACGCCAACACGGGGAGAACATGCAAACTCCACACAGAAACGCCAACTGACCCAGCCGAGGCTCGAACCAGCGACCTTCTTGCTGTGAGGCGAACGTGATACCCACTGTGCCACCGTGATGCCATTATTATTATTATTATTATTATTAAATTTCACATCTGTTATTTGTAGTTGTAGTGTTATCAACATATCAATATAAACGTGCTGCTTCCAATTTTGCAGCATTATAAATGTAAGCACTGGCGTTGTATTCTCTGTACTAGCATTGCACAAAAACAAGCCTCGTTTAAAACTGAACCCAGTCCATTAAAGGCTCTGGGAAAATCTTTTTGCCACTCCATTTACTAACTAGTTAAATATGCATGAGGCTTGAATAAATCCCTGAATGGATTGCCACTGTCAGATGAGCTTAAAGCTAACGTATCCTTGTTTGCTCAGTGATTTGATCTGTAGATTTGACGGTTTCAAATCAGATTTATCATTTATTTTTATATCTATTGTTCACACCACATTACTTGCATTGCCAGGTCATTGATTTGCATGTAAACTGGGACAACAGGTTGTTTCAATAAGGTGATTTGTATTAGTAATCAGCATATTAGCAGTACTGAGGGTAATGCATTACAAGTAGCATTAGTTGAGTAATGCATTAGTTTGTTTTTCAAAAAAGCACTACAGTTATACAGGCCTGTAGCCAGCCTTGTGAAATGGGTGGTTCTTTTTGCCTCATTTAGGCTACTATTTAATTATGAGATTTAAATACTGCATTTTAGTGACATTTTAAGCATGATTTTAGCTGAAATAGATTGTAAAATTCATGGATCACAACAGTAGCCAAAATAGTATTCAAATTAATTTTTAATATCGGTTGCTTTTGGTGCTTAACATCTTTTTATTGGTCATTTTTTGTTTGAAGAATAGGGTCCAAGATTTAGAATAAAAATTACTTTACTTTCTCCATTTTAAAAGCAATACAGTAGCGAAAGTTGACTTCACTTCATCAGATTGTATGTTTTCTTGCACAGCTGGATGTTGGACTCATGAAAAATAATTGTGTGTATTGGCCAAAACTGATTAGCTGAAGTCACACCGAAGCAACAGCCGACAGAGGATTCCACTTGGTCTTAAAGCCTTTTTCGATGGGTTATTTTCACTATTTATGATGGCATAGCAGTCAAAATAGGACAAATGAGCTCATGTATGGGACAAATTCTGGACTTTTGTCAGTGAGGGGTGGGTCTTTCAAACCACCCTCCCCCCCCTATTTGTTTATTATTATTATTATTATTATTATTATTATTATTATATTATTATATATAATATTATTATTTACTTTATTTTACTTATACTATTTATTTACTTTATTTATAGTCAATTAAATTACTAATTTATCTAATCTAAATTAAATCTAATTTAATTTATATATATATATATATATACACACACACACATATATACATACACACACACACACACACACACACACACACACACACACACACACACACACACACA
>CAIGQV010018227.1:3028271-3037057 GCA_903798115.1 Danio jaintianensis
CAAGTGGTATTTAATTAAATTTAATTTAACTCCGTCCTATTTTCTTAAATAAAATTTTTATTTTTTATTTTATTATTTTATTTTATTAAATTTAACTTTGTTCTATTAATTTATTTTAATTTTATTTATCTTTATTTTATTATATTAAATTTAACTTTGTTCTATTTAATAAAACTTTTATTATTTATTTTATTTGTTTTATTTTATTATTAAATTAAGTTTTGTTCTATTTAATTGAATTTTGTTTTATTTATCTTTTTTATTTTATTACATTTAACTTTGTTCCATTTCATTTTATTTATCATTTTATTTTATTAAATTAAATTTTGTTTTAATTTTGTTATTTTATTTATCTTTATTTTACTAAATTAAATTACATTTAATTTAACTTTGTTCTTTCTAATTTAATTTATTATATTTCTTTAAAAAAATTTTTTTATTATTTTATTTTACTGTATTTTATTACATTTTTATTTAGCTTTTTGGTTTTATTTAATTTAAAATAAAATAATTTTATTTTATGTTTTGTTTGTTTGATTGTTGTTATTATTATTTTGAAGTAACTTTTTATTTTTATGTTTGTGTTAATTTTAAACTACTAACTTTGTTTTAGTCATTGTATTATCTTTTTATTTTTGTAAATATTACTGCATATTAAACCATATTAATAAGTAATAATAATATCATTTAACATGCAGTAATATTACAAAAATATAAATGTATTTCAATGTTAATTTATGTTCAATAATAATAATTTGATTTAACATTTTGAGCTAGTTTTTATTTTAGTTTTTCAGTTTTTATTTATTTCTTTTAGCTTTAATAACAATGTTAGATATACAATATATTAAAATATTATATATTAATTTAGTGATACAATTTTCATTAATTTTTATTTCACTTTAACTTATTTTTAGTTTATCAATAAAATATTTATTTTAATTAACAATAGTTTTTGTTATTCAGTATTTAAAATGAGCTTTCAGTGTATTTTTATGCTTCATTGTTATCCCAGTAACATTTGAACTTTTAAATAAATAATAAATAATCAGGATTTAATTATCTTGCTTTAGATTCTCATAAGACTTATATGCATCCTGCAAAATTTCTATATTTTATTTCATACTACAAAAAAGTTATAAACATTCACACATGGGGAATATTTTGCATACATTTGCATATGCATATATTCATATAATTTAAATATCAGCAGGATTTTGCATTTACTGATTGCTTTTTCAGCATATCGTAACGCACAGAGAACATTTGCCTCTGTGTGAATCGTTCAAGTGAGTCGATTGCTAGTTTGAACTAAATGATTCTTTTATGACTCCCTGAATCGTTTGTTCAGTTCAGAAGTCACCGGATGTGAAACAGCAGCTCTTGATGACGTAACAGAAATAATGAATTGGCTTTTGAAGCGGTTCGGACGTCCCAGAACTAATGCTGTTCGCCTGAAGGCAGGACTTTTTAATTGATTCCCGATTCTGATTCGCTCGTGTCAGCCGGACAGTACGGTCAGAGGCCATCACTATTGACTCAATAACAACACAACAGTCACTTACAGAAACACAATGGCTGACCTAAAACACTTTATTTTACTGCGGGTATGCTTTTTTATAATAGCATTAGATTACGAACAACACACACCAGACAACAATATTAGTGTAAGTTAACAGTCGTCCAATTAAAAAAATGAAAACATGAGGAAACCACAGACTACTTGAACAAAATGAATAGTAAATACAGTGTATAATTCTTGGGTCTAATTGGAAATTCGGGCAAAAAAGGGGTTTTCAGGCATCAAACCAATGTTTAGTACAGGTTTAAAAGATAATTTTTAATACTTTTAGAAAATGTCTCACCAAAAAAGCCAAATGATTTTCACTATTAATACTACACTCTAAAAAATGCTGGGTTGTGTAACACAATGTTGGATCAAATATGGACAAACCCAACCATTGGGTTAAAAAGTGTGACTAAAATTAATTAATTGAAACAATTATTACAAATTTGACCCAAGGCTGAGTTGCAACCCAGCATACAGAACTCATCCACTAAAATCTCATTCAGTGTAACAGTAGTTTATGGAAATAAAACTAGGTATATAAACATTTGTCACCAAGAAGTTTGTAATCATTTCATGATCATATTTAATACATGCAGATCTGAATAAAAATGTTCTTTTATTTGTAGATTTATCTGTTACAATAAATGACGATGGAACCATACATTTTAAATCTTTATTGTGTGTAGATATTATAAATATTAGTCATAATAAGTAATTATCAATTAATAATAAGTAATGTCAATCAAGTAATCAAGTGACCATTTGCTGGGCAAAGATTAATCATGAGTAATTGCACCCAAAATAAATAAATAAAAGTTTGTTTTGACATAATATATGTGTAGGTTTTATTTATGTATATGTGATACACACATATAAAAGTAAAACTATACAAAACAATTTTATTACATAGATATTTAAATTTATTCATAATTTGTATGAAATAAATATATATTTCATGTCTAACTATAAATAAACATTTTCTCAAATATGCGCATGTATGTATAATAGTATTTTTAGTAAATATATTTAGATTCTTTCCCATTAAAGCCAATCCCACAATAGACTATAAAAATACAGGATAATGATCTCTAGATCTAAACAAAGACTGTGTATCTGACCTGACAAAAAAGCGCCTCAGTTTTTGCAGAAGGTCAGAGAGCAGGAGATTTTCTCTTTGGTCGCTCCTTCCTTGAACGCAATCAGAAAATACATGACTTTGCGCACGCGGGCCAGCTCCGCGATCCGCTCCCCGAACTCCTGAATATCGGCCTCCAGGCATTTAATGGGCGAGTCCTCAGGGTCTCCGGCGTTCCTCCAGAACTGTCCAATGGGCTCCAGCAGCTGGCGGGTCATCAGGTGGGTCAGGTCGGGCGTCCAGAGCTGGCAGATGCCGGTGACGGTGAAGCGTCCCGTTCCCTGCAGACTCACGTTCCAGCGGCTGAAGCTCAGATCCTGATCGCTGAAGTCCAGCCGGTAGACGGACTCATGTGGAAGCAGGAGACGCTCCCCGTCCTGCCGTTTCTGACCCTTCTGCTGGAGCGACTGCACCCGCAAACGCATCATCTTGATAATAAATCAATTCACTAATTAATTAGATGTATCATAGCATTGATGTATCATAGAAGATTTAACGTTTTGTTTTCTTTCAAGCCTAAATATTTATAAATTCTGAAATCGACTGCATCCGCAAAATTGCATTCTTAGTAATAAATCAGTTAATAAATAATTAGACTTTATTTAGATGTATCATAGCATTTATATACTACTACTCTGATGATTTGAAGTACTTCTTTTATGCACTGCAATAGAGCTTTTGTCTTGTTTCTTGTCCAAATATTTACAAATACGTGAATCATTTTGCTTACATTATGGAAAAACTGACTTAATTTTGACACATATTTTCTAAAACCAAAATAATATTTTTTACTTGTCTAGAAAATGCTCCTTGATTTAAGAATTTCTAGATATTTTGACTAGAATCAAGACAAAAACTCAAAAATTAATTAACTAATAGGCAATTCAAAGTGCTTTACATAAACAGGAATGAAAGAGACAAGTATACGAACATAAAAACAAATAATAAAAGATTAAAAACAGATTAAAATGTGTTAAAACAGGTTATATAAGAATGCAAAGAAAAGAAAGACAATAGTCTCTACACAACTTTAAAAAGTTTATTTTAAGAGAGTTCTGGCTTTTGTTTTGGTTTATTTTGTATTTTTTTGTTAACAGATACATTTCATACATACACTTAATATTGACATTATTTCTGAAAACAAGCCTCGATTTCAGGTTTTCTAAATATTTGGACTAGAAACAAGACAAAAACTCTAAGCTAGAAAAGTGCACTGTAAAAAATATCCATAAATTAGCAGTTTTCCGTAATTTGTGATTCATGTTTTTATTTTTCCATTTATTTATGCTTTTGAATTGCATTATGGGACCTTGATCTTTCCTCCAACAACTTTTAGCCATGAAAAGTTCAAAGAAGTGACTTTAATGAACATTTTTAATAGGTTAAAGTACTATATTGTCTGGGTTGGTGTTGTATATTATACTACAAAAATCTTGTAATAAACTGCCAGTACATTTTCTGTTCTTTTACAGACTTATTTCTCTATATATTATCTCTTTTACATTATATTATTTCAAACGACTAAAATGTCAATAAGAAAAGTCACTTTGTTTAACTGTACAGTTGAATTTTCAACATCAAAAGTCGACAGAGCAGAGATCAACATCCCATAATGCAATTCACAACCGTAAATAAACAACATCACAAAATACAGAAACTGTTAATTAAGCAGTGCAGTGTAAATCCTCACTTGTAAGTTACTTTGCATAAAATCATCTGCTAAATGAGTAAATATAAATGTAAATAACCTCTGTCAGCTGCAGGTCCTCTGTGAACGTCAGCTCCATTTCTGAACCCATGATGCTGTTTCTGTGTTTCTCTTTGTGTGAATGAAACTTCTCCTCACTCAACCTTCACTTTTCCATCCGCTGCATCGCCTCTGCGTCCCCTTGGGCACACACACTCGCTCAGATGGGGACTTTATTGATTCTCTGTGACTCGACTTCAGTTTTGTGAAAAGGAGGAGGAGCAAAACAAACAGATTCAGTGTTGCAGCTCTAGGCAACAGATGCTTTCTGCTGTTGGAAAACTTCCAGACTTTTGGTTTTGTTTTGTTTGTGCATTTGAAAATTGTATTTATGTATTTGTGAAATTGTAATTTAATTGTCAAATATTTCCAGATTTGTTTTTTTATTTCTTTGTTTTTATAGAATCTCCTATTATATTTTTCTTCTGGAGAAGGTTTTACTACTTTTTGTTTGGCTGGAATATATACAGTCAAGCAAATTCTGATGTTGAATGATTCTGATGCAAGTTGTTGTTTCTACTGGAAATGACACTGGCTTCTCCCAAAAGATAATAAGATGTTGTACAAGAGGCATCATTGTGAAAAAAAATAACTAATTTCTCAGCTTTTATTTACATTTGACCAAAAAGTGGCATGTCCAAAATTATTCATACCCTTCTCAATAATCAGTAGAAAAGCCTTTTCGGGAGTGTTTCTGGCCATTACAGCAATCAAATGCTTCCTATAATTGCTGACCAGCTTTCTGTATGTCTCCACTGGTATTTTTGCCCATTCATCTTTAGCAATGAGCTCCTACTTTTATTCAGGTTGGAGTGTCTCCTTGCCATCACCCTGGTCTTGAGCTCCCTCCACAGATTCTCAATTGGGTTTAAATCAGGACTCTGGCAGGGCCACTGCAAAACGTTAATGCTAACCATTTCTTCATCACTTTTGCTGTGTGTTTTTGGTCGTTGTTGTGCTGAAATGTCCACTGGTGCTCAAGGCTAATTTCTCTGCAGACTGCCTAATGTTGTTGTTGAGAATTTGGATGTTATAAAAGTCATCATTGTGGGAAAAAAAACAGATTTCTCAGCTTTTATTTACATTTGAACAAAAAGTGTCACGTGCAAAGTTATTCATACCCTTCTCTATAATCAATAGAAAAGCCTTTATTGTCTATTACAGCCATCAAATTCTTCTATAATTGCTGAGCAGCTTTTTGCATGTCTCCTCTGGTATTTTTGACCATTTGTCTTTTGCGATGAGCTCCTACTCTTTCAGGTTTTAGGGTCTCCTCGCCATCACCCTGATCTTTAGCTCCCTCCACAGATTCTCAGTTGGATTGAGGTCAGGATACTGGCTGGGCCACTGTAAAATGTTAATGTTTTTTTCTGCTAACAATTTCTTCACCATTTACTGTGATTAGGCTCCCTGGTCCACCGTCTAAAAAAATAATACCCCTAAAAACATTAGGTTCCCCCCACCATGTTAGACAGTGGGGATGGTGTTCTTATGGTTGATGGCTTCTCCTTTTTAATGCCAAATGAAGGCTACATCATTGTGGTTTAACAATTACATTTTTGTTTCATCTGACCATAAAACAAAAGACCAGAAATCTTCTTTGTCCAGATGCGCATTTGCAAAGCCAAATGGGTTGAGATGTTGCCACAAGCAGAGCTCAGATTCATCAGGATGGCCTCGGTGGTGATCCTTGTATTATTTTTTTACCTCTCTCACTATCCTCCCGGCAAGCACAGGTGTCACTTTTGGCTTCTGACCACTTCCGCTGAGACTTTTCACAGTGCGGGACGTCTTGTAATTTACAGAAATACTTTGCACTGTAGCCGCTGGAACTTCAAAACCTTTAGATATGGTCTTTTGTGTGTTCACTCCTGTTTTCATTGTACAACCAGAACTTCAGTTAAGTTCTTCAGAATTCAAGTTGCTAGTCGTCATTATTTGCTGCTAAGAGAAAAAGACAGAACAATGGTATTGATTTTGTAGTGAAATATGACTTTGTGGCCTTTATTTATTTCATCAATAAGCTCCTAAAATTACAGACGTTTTGTTTTCTGCATCAGAGTCCTGATTGGCAGATTTAGTTAATTTATTAAAAAGCAGTTTTTCATCTATTTGTAGGTCATCCCGGATTGGAAGGACCAGGAATGGGACAAGGATAAACCAGAGAGCTATGCTGGCATTTTTCACTTTCGGTTCTGGCGTTTTGGAGAGTGGGTCGATGTTGTTATTGATGACCGGCTGCCAACCGCAAATGGGAAACTCATTTACTGTCACTCCAATGACAGTAATGAGTTCTGGAGCGCTCTGGTGGAAAAGGCCTATGCAAAGTAAGAAGTACCAGAAGTGCACAAAAATAAACACATCTGTTTAAACTGGCAGTTCTTTAAAACACATGCAGATGTTTTGTTAATTGTTGACAGAGATTTAGAGGCACAAGCTGTACAGGCTCTGCCCTCTTATGGGATGGGCCTGAAAGCAGCAGCTCATTTGCATTTAAAGAGACCCATGCAACAACTTTTTTTTTTCTTTCCCTAAAAAGAGCCATTTATTAGGAGTGTAACTATACTATCAAAATATATGAAAGAGACTGATTTTATTGCCACATCAGCAACTTATGGCTATTTCATTATCACATAATAATAACTTCAATAACAATTTCATATTTTAATGAGTTGATAAATGGATGGATAAATACATAAAAAATAATAAAATGTAACTAAATTAAATAATAATTAATTTAATTGTATAGCATTTTTTTATCAAGTTAAATAGAAATTAAATTAATTAAATAAAAACTGCACCCCTTAGAATGCTCACCAGCCAATCAGAATCGAGTATTTGACTGTAGTAACTGTGAAAAAACTCATTCAGCGTAGTGATAGGGAGCTGTACTGTGCTCAAAACCTGACAGAAGTACTTTAGCTATGCGTTTATCTGAAAACAACGGCACACATTAGAATGTTCATCAGCCAATCAGAATCGAGTATTTGACTGTTGTAGCTGTGAAATAACTGAAATCATTCAGCGTAGTGATATGGAGCTGTACTGTGCTCAAAACCTGCCGGAACTACTTTAGCTGTGTGTTTATCTGAAAATAACTGCACACCTTAGAATATTCACCAGCCAATCAGAATCAAGCATTCAGCAGCTCCATTGCTGAAACTTCTCAGGCTCTTTCTTAAGAAACCTGATAGTTGTTGTTGATCTTGTTTGCTGTTTTTTTTTTTTTTCCAGGATGTGTGGCTGCTACGAGGCTCTGGATGGTGGAAACACAGCAGATGCTCTGGTGGACTTCACCGGAGGTGTTTCAGAGCCCATGGATCTGATGGAAGGGAAATTTGCTCAGGATGAAGAGGCTCGGCATCAGCTGTTTGATCGGGTCCTGAAGGTCCACAACAGAGGAGGCCTCATCAGCTGCTCCATCAGAGTGAGTGTGTCTTTTTTATGACAACAGACAGGCATTTCTGAACATGCATGATGGTGCAGTATTATATTACTACACTGTAATGAGCAGGGGGCAGCACGGTGGCTCAGTGGTTAGCACTGTCACCTCACAGCAAGAAGGTCACTGGTTCGAGTCCCGGCTCCGTGTTGGCGTGGATTTCCTCCGGGTGCTCCGGTTTCCCCCACAGTCCAAACACATGCGCTATAGGTGAATTGATTAACTAAATTGGCCGTAGTGTATGAGTGTGTGTGTGAATGAGTGTGTATGGGTGTATGGCTGGAAGGGGATCCGCTGCGTAAAACATATGCTGGAATAGTTGGTGGTTCATTCCGCTGTGGCGACCTCTAAAATAGAGACTAAGCTGAAGGAAAATAAATGAATGAATGAATGAAATGAGCATAAATTCAGTGCAAGAAAATTTTTTGTTATATAATGAGATGACGTTTTAGCATACAAATATGCTGAATTGAGGGTAAAATGTACAAAAATTACAACCTATGTTACTGAAAATCAAAATAAATAAAAATGTGAGGAGAAGCTTAAGTAAAATATGCAAATTAGAAATATTGCCTTGACATCAAACTTACATTTTAAAAGTAGTAAAGCATAAACTAAAATTAAAATGAAATTCTAAATATTAATATATGAAAATAATAATTATATAATTAAATGTTCATGGTAAAACAACATTTGACTTTACATTTTTTAATTTTTTGTTTCATTTTTATTTTGGAGCAGCATTATTATTATTATTATTATTATTATTATTATTATTATTATAGTAAATCCATAAGACTAAACTAGTTTTTAATTGTCTGAAACTGAAATAAATATGTATGTATACACACACACACACACACACACACACACACACACACACACACACACA
>CAIGQV010018227.1:3075327-3089262 GCA_903798115.1 Danio jaintianensis
GTGTGTGTGTGTGTGTGTGTGTGTGTGTGTGTGTGTGTGTGTGTGTGCATTTGTCATGTTTATTATTTTTTCACTTTCATTGAACTTTTTCCATTTTATTTACATTGAATTTACCATATTTTTTGTAAGTGTTATTTTATTATTATATACTATTATATTATTTATAGGGGTGGCGCAGTGGGTAGCGCTGTTGCCTCACAGCAAGAAGGTCGCTGGTTTGAGCCTCGGCTGAGTCAGTTGGCATTTCTGTGTGGAGTTTGCATGTTCTCCTGTTTGCGTGGGTTTCCCTCCGGGTGCTCCGGTTTCCCCCACAGTCCAAACACATGCGCTATACGTGAATTGGGTAAGCTAAATTGTCTGTAGTGAATGAGTGTGTATGGGTGTTTCCCAGTGATGGGTTGCAGCTGGAAGGGCATCCGCTGCGTAAATCATATGCTGGATAAGTTGGCGGTTCATTCCACTGTGGCGACCCCTGATTAATAAAGGGACTAAGCCGAAAATAAAATAAATGAATGAGTGAATATTGTTTATATCAATTTTTATATAGTTCTTACCTTTTTCTAATAGTGGTTTTTGTGTGCTTTTGTCATGTTTTTTTCATTTCTAAAATTCATTTCATCTTTATTTTATTTTAATCAATTTTTATTTTTAATAATAAGAGTACAAATTATGAATATTCAGAGTATATCAATCTCTAAATGTTTTAAAACCTTAATCAAACCACAATTACAAAACACTTCACTTTTTATTTCAAATAAATAAACAACAATTAAAACCCATAGCCTGTTGTAGCCAAAAGGGGGCGACCTTACCTGGAGACGTGATCTCATTTGAACTCAATGCCTTTAATCAACATTATAAATATGTTATGAAACTGTTGCTTCTTTCTTGATGGTTTGTGTGTTTTCTCTTGTGTATTTCAGTGTGTTTAAGTTTGGTTGTGACTCTCCTGCGTGTGTTTCTCCGTCTCCATCACACCTGTATGATCAGTAACTGTAGTCCTGTAGGCTGTATTGTTGTCTGCTGGCCATAATAATGAGTCTATAGGCTCTAATATACCGAACTAAAGCGTCTCTCGGGTTGTTTCTGCACGTCGACTGATCGTTTGACTTGCTGAATAATTTACCTGTGCTGCTTCTCAGTCTCCCACACACACCTGCACAGGTATAAACACTCACCATTATGTGTTTAGAGCTGCGCTCGTTTTATAGCTGGGTTTTTAAATGGAGCTCCAGTTTCTGAAGCTCAACAATCACTGATACAGTATATTTCAGTTTATTGTGTGACTATTTGGGTCAATATTTTTGTTAAATATGAACAAACCCAATCGTTGGGTTAAAAAGTGTCATTGAAATTGTTTTTAAATAATTAACCAATTAGTGTATTTTAAATCTAGGTGTATTTTAAATGAAATTTAAAAAATGAATGCAACAATAACCCAGCATTTTTGGACAAACATTTTTGGTTTAAAAATGCTGGGTTGTTGTAACTCAATATTGAGTAAAATATGGACAAATCCAGCTGCTGGGTTAAAAAGTGTCATTTAAATTAAACTGGAAAAAATGAACCCTAAGTTGGCTTTGTTCATATTTGACCCAACATGGCTTATGACAACCCAGCATTTCAAATTATAGTGTCAAATTATTATTTGAAAAAGTAATTAAAATGTAATTTCGTCAATTAAATTTAAATTACACCTTTTTTTTAACCCAACTTTTTGGATTTAACCTAACTTATAAGTTGGAAGCTTTAGAAATGCTGGGTTGTCATAGCCTGGTGTTGGGTCAACTATAGACAAATGCAACATAGGGTTAAAAAAATTTTTTTTAATTAAATGTCAATGACACGTTTTAATCCTACAGTTCGTTTTTTCCATATTTGACCCAATGTTGGGTTACGAAAACCCTGCCATTTTTAGAGTGCAAGTTGGCAGCTTTAGAAATGCTGGATTGTTGTATACCAACATTGGGTCAAATATCGACAAACCCAACTTAGGGTTATTTTTTTCAGTTTAATTTAAATGACACTTTTTAACTCAGCAGTTGTGTTTGTCCATATCTGACTCAACATTGGGTTACAACAACCCAAGATTTTTAAACTTGTCATCTTGTCCAAAAATGCTGGGTTATTGTTGCATTAATTTTTAAAATTTAATTCAAAATACACTTTTTAACCCTACAGTTTGTTGGGTTTGTCAATATTTAACCCAATGTTGGGTTACAACAACTGTGCATTTTTTTTTAAGTGTCAGTTGTCAGCTTTAAAAATGTTGGGTTGTTCAATTCGGGTAAATTTTTTCCAATCAAATTTAAATTACATGTTTTAACCCAATGGTTGGGTTTGTAGATATTGGATTCAACATTGGGTTGGCAGATTTAAAAATGCTGGATTGTTGTATCCCAACATTGGGTCAAATATGAACAAACCCAACATATAGTTAAGTTTTTCAATTTAATTTAAATGACACTTTTTTAACCCATACAGTAGGTTGTGTTTGATCCAATTGGGTTACAACAACCCAGCATTTTTTTAGAGTGCAAATTGGCAGCTTAAAAAATGCTGGGTTGTCATAGTTCAAAACCAACCCAAACAATGTTTTTTTAATTAAATTTATTTAAATGACACTGTTTAAACCAATGGTTAGGTTTCTTCGTATTTGACTCAATATGCCGGGTTACGGCAACTCAGCATTTCTAAAGCCGCAAACTTGCACAAAGATCCTGGGATATTGTTGCATTAATGTTTTAAGTTACATTAAAAATACACTTTTTTATTTCACCATATTTGACCCAATGTTGGGTTACAAAAACCCAGAATTTTTTATAGTGTAAATTGGCAGCTTCAAAAATGCTGATTTGTCATATTCCAACATTGGGTCAAATATGGGCAAATCCAACTTTGGGTTAATTTTTTTTTATTAAATTTAAATGACACCTTTTTTTTAACCCAACTTTTAAGTTTTAACCCAATTTAGAAGGTGGAAGCTTTAAAAATGCTGGGTTGTTGTAACCCAACTATGGGTGAAATATGGACAAACCCACCTAACGGTTGGGTTTATCCATATTTGACCCAACATGCACACACATTAAAAAAGTACAAAACAGTTGGATAAAAACATGTTATTAATAGCTCAATCATATCATTTTCATTGCTATGCAGTGTATTTCTCTGTAAACTATAACCGTACAGCTGTAATCTCTGAGAAATACTCCACTATTACAGTGTGTTTCTCTGTAAACTATAACCGTACAGCTGTAATCTCTGAGTAATACTCTACCATTACAGTGTGTTTCTCTGTAAACTATAACCGTACAGCTGTAATCTCTGAAAAATACTCCACCATTACAGTGTGTTTCTCTGTAAGATATAACCATACAGCTGTAATCTCTGAGTAATACTCCACCATTACAGTGTGTTTCTCTGTAAACTATAACCATACAGCTGTAATCTCTGAGTAATACTCCACCATTACAGTGTGTTTCTCTGTAAGATATAACCGTACAGCTGTAATCTCTGAGTAATACTCCACCATTACAGTGTGTTTCTCTGTAAACTATAACCATACAGCTGTAATCTCTGAGAAATACTCCACCATTACAGTGTATTTCTCTGTAAGCTTGTCGTTTCTGCAGTCAGACTTGTAAATGAGCACTTTTAACAGTGTTATCTCCTGTCGTCGGTCATTCGGGAGCTCTGAGGAGTGACTGAACAATGCGGTTGTTGTCTGGGCATGAATTATTCATTGGCGTGGCGTTGCTAGGATTGTATCAGCAGCTCAGGCCGGTGCTTCGGCCTTCTCAAACATGACAGCTGCGGCCAAACGGTGTTGGGTTCTCCCTCCGCCTGGACTCAAGTGCCTTCAGGGATATTTACTTAATTAAAAAGCACATATTATCAGGGGATCCTCCTTCTCCTCACCCTCATACTCACATTCACAACCCAACAGAGGAGCAAAGATCCTGCACATTCAGGAACAGGATTTGGAGTTTTTATTTATTTTTTTGTGCATGCATGTATTTTTATGCTGACGTCGGTCTTGGAAGGAAGTGTTTTTTGTGCTCTGGATGGTGTTTGCATGCACACACACACTTGTTGATGAAGCGTGTGTGTGTGTGGATGTGTGTGTCTGGATTTCTGTCGTTTGCATGGATTATAGTTTGATGTGGTGAGGATGTACAAGCGTCGGGATTATGTGGATCTCTATGAGAAGGATCAGGCCAAGTGGGCATTACTGAGAAATGTCAACACTGTGTTTAAACACTCAACGCTCCTACCGGTACGATGTGTGTGTGTGCCTTGTATTTCTCACGTTGTGGGGACCAAATGTATCCACAAGTATACAGTAGCAGTACCAGTAGATTTGGACCTTGTGGGGACTTTTTTTGGTCTCCATGATGAAAACGGCTCATAAATCACACAGAATGAAGTATTTTGAAAAATGTAAAAATGCAGATTGTTTCCTGTGGGGGAATGGGGAGAGAATATACGGTTTGTACAGTAGAAAAATTATTATGTGTATAAGAAGTCCTTATAAAGATAGCTGTACAAGTGTTTGTGTGTGAGACTATAGTTGCATTTACACTTAATCATTTGGGAAACACTTTTAAAATAAGAACTATAAGACTAATCAAATCAACAACAGAACAGAAATATGTAAATATGACACACTAGTAAATATATACATTGTATGACAATTATGTTATCATTTACTCAGCCACAAGTTGCTTCAAACCTGTCTTGAGTTTCTTTCATCTGTTGAATACAAAACATGATACTCTGGAGAAAGTGGAAAAGCTAAACAGTTTTGGGTCACCATTGACTTCCATATTATGGGAATTTTCATTTTTACATAAACTATACCTTTAAATAATACCATAAGTATTTTGCTCCATTTATATTTTAAGTAATTAACATTTTATTAGATTTTTAGTGCTTGAAATAAAATGTATATTTTAAAATCGCCATCTAGTTGCTTTGGTTTTTTTTGTGCATCTTTTAGAAGTTATTATAAAAAAAGTATCTGTTTTGAATTGGTTTCCATTATAAGATTTAGATTCGTTAAGGAACCGATATAACTGATTTAAGTAGGACTGAACAATTACTAATATAAAACATTCATTGATGACTAATAGTAAACGCTGCTGAGGAGAGGTGTGCTGTTTTATTAGGTGATGATCAGACCTGAAGGTTTGTGTTACATCATGCACTGATGATGTCACAGCAATGATGTCAGACTAATCAGACTAATTTGCAAATAATGTGCTCTGTGATTCTGGGTTATAATCAACTAGTAACTAAAATCAAACAAAATGCACAGAAAAAGAAGTGTTTAGAATTGAACTGTGTTTTGATTATATTGCAAAAATACTTCCATTACTTTATTGAATTATTTGATTATCCATTCTATTTTATTCTAAGGAATAGATTTATTTGTTTTATTTACAGTTTTAAAGTAACGCTTAGTGATGTCTGGTGGTGTAATTTCTGCACTGACAGTAGCGATGTCTGCTCTGTGATTCAGGGCGATTATGTCTGGCTGGACCTGAAGACGGGTCATGAGTTTGAGGTCCCGATCGGAGCCGTGGTCAAACTCTGTGATTCTGGACAGATTCAAGTTCTGGATGACGAAGGAAATGTAAGTTAATGACGACTGAACGCTGCTTTTTTTTCATATATGCACAACATTCATGTCAGAACTGGGGTGTGTTTTTGCACCTCGCTTAAATGATCTAAGATGATTAGGCAGATCCTGGATCTGTCAATCCGAATAACTGATCTCTCAGTAATTTGGTTCTTGAAACTAGTTTGTGAATCAGATTAAAATGTCTGGATGAATTGATCTGAGATAACTGTGTGTGCTTAAAATTTTCTCACTATTTACTCTCCCCTTTTGGATGAACTGTCCCTTTAAGACTGTTGCAAAGATCAATCGATTCTCAAAATCATGATCAGCAATGCAGTGATTGGCTGACAGAGTAATGGCATCATCTGCTTTATATTCAGTTATCAGCCATGTGAGCAAACTAACATAAAATTCATAATAAATGAAATGGTTTGTTAAATGATATGCAAGAGCTTTCCACATTTGTTGTAGACTATATTTGTGCAGGCTTTTTTGTACAGTGAAGTAGTATATAAGTTAATGTAGCTAAACTCATGATGAAAACTACAAAAGCTTTTATAAAATCACAGTCCTAATCTATTTACAAGTCGTAATTCTTTTATTAAATGGAGTTAATTAATTAATTCATTTTATTTTCGGCTTATTCCCTTTATTAATCTGGGGTCGCCACAGCGGAATGAACCGCCAACTTATCCAGCATATGTTTTACGCAGCGGATGCCCTTCCAGCTACAACCCATCACTGGGAAACATCCATACACACTCATTCACACACATACACTACGGACAAATTAGCTTACCCAATTCACCTATACCGCATGTCTTTGGACTTGTGGGGGAAACCGGAGCACCCGGAGGAAACCCACGCGAACACGGGGAGAACATGCAAACTCCACACAGAAACGCCAACTGACCCAGCCAAGGCTCGAACCAGCGACCTTCTTGCTGTGAGGTGAACGTGCTACCCACTGCGCCACCGTGCAGCCCTAAATGGAGTTAATGACTAATCAAATTCAGTTGTATTTCTTTAACTATTATTAACATAGTGATTGTAATAAATCTGGCTTTTTTTTCCTTAATGTTGTTTTTAATACATTAACGAACATTTACTAATGAGACTTTATTGTAAAGTGTTGACTATTGTACTTTATCATCTTTTTGCAGTTGAATTTGATTAAACTATTTGTTTTCTCTAAACATGTATATACAATAAATCAATGCACTAATTATATTTTGTTATATCTGTTAAAGTAATCCTTTTTTGCATCTCATGTCAATATCAAGATAATATTGTATATCATGATAAAAGCTTCAGCCATTAATTAAGTAATCTATTTTTGAAGAATGAATCTTTTCTGGATCATGTCAAATCATCAGTATTTAAGTTTGCATCCACGTTTTTTAATTTGCATTTTGGCATATTACATAAAAAATGCTTAATGGAAGTGCCAAGATGCAGATAAATTAAATAAAATATGCATAAAAACATATGCCTTATTCCAGTTTTGTGCTTAAATTTAATTCACATGCTTGGATGGAAACATAGCAAGTAACCAAATCCAGCTAAATGAGTAATCCACATACAAAGAACAAACCATTAGTTATTATGTGGTGTTTTGTAATTAATCTGCATTATTTCCAGGAACACTGGATCTCTCCTCAAAATGCCACCAACATCAAGCCGATGCACCCCACCTCCATTCACGGTGTGGAGGACATGATCCGGCTGGGGGATCTGAACGAGGCAGGAATCCTCCGAAATCTGCTCATCCGATACCGAGAACACCTCATCTATGTGAGTTACACTGATTTATCAGCTGTACTGAAGGCCTGTCCTGTGTTACAACAGCTGACATGAGATAATATACAGTTAAAGACCAAATGATTAGTGAAATTTGAGTCTTTTTCATATATTTTCCAAGTGCTGTTTAATGGAGAATAGATTTTTTCAACTAATTTCTAAACAGAATAGTTTTAATAACAAATTTCTAATAACTGATTTATCTTTGCCATGATGACAGCACATAATATTTTACTAAATATTTTTCAAGATACTAGTATTCAGCTTAAAGTGACATTTAAAGGCTTAACTAGGTTAATTAAGCAAGTCATTGGACAGCAGTGGCTTGTTCTGTAGCCAATCAAAAAAAATTCTTATGGGCCTAATAATATTATTGACCTTAACAGTTTTATATATATATATATATATATGATTTTATATATATGATTTTATATATAATTATATATAAAATCACTTGGAAATTAAAATAATGTTGTCTTCAACTGTATAGTCACAAAATTATTGAGAAATTAATTTTATGTAGGTCTGCTAATTTGATAAAAATTTTCATAAATACATATTATATATATATATATATATATATATATATATATATATATATATATTCATAGCTAATTTATATAGTGTTTTTATATTTTATTACTTATTATTTTCTATTACATTATTATTATTGTTATTATTATTATTGTGTAGTTTCATAAATTTATAACAATACACAATTATAGTTTCCTATATATAGTATATATATATATATATATAAATATATTTATTACCTTCATTAATCATTTATATTATGTTTATATAATTTATATTATGTTTATATAAATACATATGCATAATCAATGTTATTATTATTGCAAAATAAAAACTTTTGATTTTGTTTTCAGTTGCTAGTTCTAAAAAAAGCACAAATAATACTTATTTTCATTGTATTATTTATGATTTTTATTTTGCCATAAAATCTTCTTTATTAATAATTCTTAGTATTGTGGCTAAATAACCCTAATTATAATTGTGTAATTATTTTGCTTAATTATTTAAATAATAAACAAACAAATTCCTTTTTTTAATCTATCTGGTCATCATCACAAAGACAAGATGAATTCATCAAGATCTTTCTGTAGCCTGTTTTGATTTTGCTCATATTTCTGTCTTTAACATCTGCTCTGCTGTGGATATATTCTCTGCTCTTATATTATATATATTTTATTTCCCTGTTCAATGAGGTAAAGCTCTTTCAGATGTTCTTGCTCCTCTTTCCGTCTTTAACTCTCTCTCTCTTTGCTCTGCTTGTGTATTTCTCCTCTGTCTGAAGACCAACTGTGGTGGTCGGGTGAGTTTGGTCTTCTTGCGCATGTTCACTGTTGGCTCTGAATGAGTATGTGTTCATTACGGTGCTGCGTTTCATCATGGCTCTGCTGTCTGCGCTAACTGACACTGATACACACCACTGAAAACCACACACCGTCCACCCATGATCCTCTTCATCACCAGTGCAGTGTCCTTTATTAATACTCACACATCTGTGGATATGAGTTGATTTTGTTCATATTATATAGTAAAAGGCTGGAGGAAAATGTCCTTTTTGTTTAGCTTTTTGGTCTTTATCTATTTTGCTATTAGTGGAGGACACTGGATATTACTTTATGTGCCTTCATATGTTCATATCTGCATGTTTTTTTTACATGCTCTGAGCTATTGGTGTTGCATAAAACTTGTTGCACGACTGTTTAAGACAATAAAAGCTGTTTATCTTTGTGTTGCAATGTCCTGATGGGATTGTTTACACTGTTTGAACAAAGAACCAGATCTTTCCTCTGACGTTCCTCTATTATTGTCCTTCACAGACGTATACGGGGTCCATCTTAGTGGCTGTAAACCCGTATCAGCTGCTTCAAATCTACACGGCAGACCAGATTCGCCTTTATACCAATAAGAAGATCGGAGAAATGCCTCCACACATCTTCGCCATCGCAGACAACTGCTATTTCAACATGCAGCGCAACAACAAAGACCAGTGCTGCATCATCAGGTCAGAGCCTTTATAAAATAATAATAAATATAGTTAACTATGGGGTGAAAAAGAGTAAATAATTTTGTGTATAATATTGTTTCATGATTTTTTTCGTCACTAAGTTGACCAGTGCTATTTCAAATGAATAATAAAATATTGTCTCAGAATAAAATCAAAACTTTGAGTAATATTTATTATGTCTGTCACAAACAACAAATAAAAGAAAAACATTTATTTTGGATAACTGAAACTAAAGAAAAATAAGGTATTATATAAGTATAAATATAATATTATATATAAGTATTATACTACGAGGCCGCAGTGCATATTTCTTTTACGTTTGCTTTTGAAAACACTATTGATTGGTTTTTAGTGAAGGGTTTAGGTCATTCGCTAGGTGATCTGAACTTGCATGTGTAAAAGAAGGATGTGTATCTGAAACAAAACAAAACATACCTTAAGTAATGTATTTCAGATTCACAAAAGTGTAGACAGCGCCCTCTAGTGGATTTGTCATCTGAAATGTGCAACAAAACATACCCTAAGTAACGAATGTCAGATTTGCAAAAATATAGACAGCGCCCTCTAGTGGATTTGGCATTTGAAACTTACAACAACATTTACCATAAGTAACGTATTAGAGATTAACAAAATGTAGACAGCACCCTCTAGTGGATTTGGCATTTGAAACTTACAACAACATTTACCCTAAGTAACGTATTAGAGATTTACAAAATGTAGACAGCACCCTCTAGTGGATTTGTCAAAAATGTATTTAATAAAATTGAATTAGTAGATATAAAAACAAAGTTGTCTATGGAAAAAACATGTATGTTTACCTGTGTGTTTCTCATCAGTGGTGAATCTGGAGCTGGAAAGACAGAAAGCACCAAACTGATCCTGCAGTTTCTGGCAGCCATCAGCGGGCAGCACTCCTGGATCGAGCAGCAGGTGCTGGAGGCAAATCCCATCCTGGAAGGTGAAGATGTTCTGCTTTACAGAAATTACATACAAATGTCAAACTTGCCATAGAAAAAATAAAGTTTTCACCATAGCAGTGAAACCCTTTCTAAGTTGTTTGTGTAGGCTTGTATTTTAAAGTACACATTGACAAACAGGGGGGGGGGGGGGGGGGCTTACCTTTTTCGGTAATGTTAGTTTGTGTAATACATGCTTCTTTGAATCAAAAGTATGTCTTTATTTAAATTACATCTCATTTATTAATAAAACATATTTAAGTTTTCAGTGTTTTGAGGGACATTTAGTGTATTCTGACCTACAGTAACTTCTGATTAGCCATTTCAGAGATTACTGTGGGTCAAACTACTTCATGAATCAAATTTTACTTTAATTTGAGCCTATATGTACATACAAATACCTATTTTAGAAGAAAAGTGAACACTTGCGTTGTCTATCTGTGTTCTAGATCCGCTGGTTTTAGACTGTTAAATAAATTTTTTATAGGGGTTATAGGGGTGATAAATTTATTATTTTAATTATAGATATTGTTATTCAAGATATAGATCAGAGCAAACTATTCTTCACTATTTAAAAGCTTGACATTAAACTTTTTTTACCCAGAATGTGAATTAAAGGGGGTTTTGGAGGGATTGACCCCCCATTAATGCTTGTTTCCCCTTAACGGATATCAAAACAAGATGTATGCGGGTTAACCCCCCCCCCCCCCTCACCCCCCAAATGCCCTTTAATTCACACCCTGGGTATAAAAAAATGTTTTCAAACAATTTAATTTGATTTACCACAAGTCACACAAGTGCCAATTTCACTTCTGTCTCATCTATAGCTTTTTTATTCATAAATGCAAAAAAAAACAAATTCTATAGAGAGCCAATGCTTATTCTTTTGATTAGTATAATTTCTTTTTGGTTGTGCAGTTTAATTTTGAGAATTTCAACAAATACTGCTAGTACATATGCTCTTAGAAATAAAGGTGCAAACGCTGTCACTGGGGTGGTACGTTTTCAAAAGGTACACTTTTATACCTATCAGGTCCACATTTGTACCTTAAAAGTACAAATGTGTACCTCATAGTACCTTAAAGATACAAAAAGTGTACCATACAAGTACAAAAATGTTCTTTAAGGTACCAATATAAACCTATATACAAATTATACAAATACAGATATTTTCTGATCCCTCAACTCTGTAGTTGGAAAATGAAATTAAATATACATTTTCTGTGAATAACTTTTTGAAGTTTTTACAGCCAATGTCACATCCATAATGCTGGAATTGCTTTTTAACTTTTATCTGACAGCCTTTGGAAATGCGAAAACCATCCGAAACGACAACTCAAGCCGCTTTGGGAAGTACATCGACATCCACTTCAACAAAAGAGGAGCCATAGAGGGAGCAAAGATCGAGCAGTACCTTCTGGAGAAATCCAGAGTGTGTCGACAGGTGCGAACTCGCTTTTTAGTCTCAATTTTGTGTTTAGAATAGGACAAAACACTGAGAAACGTATAGTTAGTATGGTTTTTTTAAATGTTTTTGAGACTTGTAAACATTAAGAGACCACCTAAAATCATATGGATTTACTATGGATAATGTTATGTCTGAGTAAAAAGTTAGATTTTTAATCACAACAAGTGAAAATGTTTACTATTTTGACCAATTGTAATTTTCTGTAAAAATCGAATTTATTTGAATTTTTCAAGAAATGTAAACAGATATTTATAGAATAAAACAAATATTTTTACTTAAACCTATATTTAAAATAATCAGTAAATAAATCATAAATTAAAATTAAATTTAATTAAAAAATTAAATTATTTTAAATAAATCATCAAATAATCAGTAAAATAATCATTTTTATTTATTTATAAAATGTAATATCAGATGTTTTCAGTTTTAATCTATTTTAATATGTAAAGATAAATTTTTAGCATACTGTCGCTTTTGATCAATTTAATGTTCTCATGAAGAAAAAAACAAACATTTCTTTTCAAAAATCAAAATGGGACAAAGATGAAAATGGACATCAAAAATATATTAAAACTAAACGAGATAGCTAGCCGATCAGAGAAAACACACGAAGTGGCCAGATATAAACAGCCCCAATAAATATGTTTATCATTTTTACATAAAAAATCTCAGATGTAACATTATTTTAAGTCATATTTTAACTCTTTTCATTAATGCTATTTGAAACATTAAATCTCTTTATTTGCTATCAGTGGATCATAAATTAAATTGTATGCAGACACCAAAATGGGGTCTTTAATCTTTGACTCCATAGAACAAAAAATATAGATTTTAAAATAAAAACTTAAAATGCTCTTGTAGTGTTTTATAACCTACATAAAAAAAATTTTGCAAAACAAAAATGTGTGAAATGTTGTTTTTCTGCACCCATGCAGGCCCGTGATGAGAGAAACTACCACATTTTCTACTGTATGCTGAAGGGAATGACTCCAGACCAGAAGAAGCAGCTGGGTTTGAGTAAAGCCACAGACTACACTTACCTCACTATAGTGAGTGATGATCAACACTGGCTCATTAGATATACGTGCTTCAGCCTACACAAAATTATACTTCAACATACCATTGTCTGCAGTTTGTAGGTAAAATGGACACTAGGGGGCAGTATTATGCAAATAACTTTTATTCCTTTTCACACTAATGATATTTGCAGTAACATGTTGCTGATGAATATGATTATTTTAATGCAGTCTTTTTGCACAACACCAAATAAACACCACAAAGAAACTCAACGATGTCTATGATTAGTAATCAAATAGGTTTGCTGCACATATCTATCGCCATATAGACAACTTTTGTGGCGTGGTCAGTTTGCTCAGTACTTTGTACAGTGTTGTGCTTGTGCTATGTCAGTTGAAGCATGCTTTCACAAAAGAGTTCAAAAGTCTTGTAAAATTTAGGTAAAAATATGTGGTTGCAGTGCACTTTTCTTTTGTGTTTGCTTTTGAAAACACTATTTGTTGGGTTAAGTAAGGGGTTTAGGTCGTTCGCTAGATGATCTGACCGTGAATGTGTAAAAGAAGGACATGTATCTAAAACAAAACAAAACCTTAAGTAAGGTATTTCAGATTCACAAAATTGTAGACAGCGCCCTCTAGTGGATTTGTCATCTGAAACATACAACAAAATTTACCCTAAGTAACGTATTTCAGATTTGAAAAATATAGACAGTGCCCTCCAGTGGATTTGTCATCTGAAATGTGCCACAAAACATACACTAAGTAATGTATTTCATATTCGCAAAATTGTAGACAGCACAATGTAGTGGATTTGTCATCTGAAACGTACAACAAAACGTACCCTAAGTTACTTATTTCATATTCGCAAAAATGTAGACAGTGCAATCTAGTAAATTTGTCCTTTAAAACATACAGCAAAACGTATCTTAAGTGGCTTATTTGAGATTCACAAAAATGTAGACAGCGTTCTCTAGTGGATTTGTCATCTTAAACGTACAACTCATTGTACCCTAAGTAACTTTTTTGAGATTCACAAA
>CAIGQV010018227.1:3120695-3156555 GCA_903798115.1 Danio jaintianensis
TGGACCAACAACGTTTTGCTTTATCCCAAGTGATTGTAGTAAATCTGAACCGCCAACTTATCCAGCATATGTTTTACGCAGCGGATGCCCTTCCAGCTGCAACCCATCACTGGGAAACACCCATACACACTCATTCACACACATACATACACTATGTACAATTCACCTATACCACATGTCTTTGGACTGAGGGGGAAACCGGAGCACCCGGAGGAAACCCACGCGAACACGGGGAGAACATGCAAACTCCACACAGAAATGCCAACTGACCCAGCCGAGGCTCGAACCAGCGATCTTCTTGCTGTGAGGCGATTGTGCTACCCACTGCGCCACCGACAACGCTGTCTTTTAAATTAATATTTTCTATAGGATGCTTTACAATGTTATATTTGTGCATATACATTAGATTAGTCAGTACTGAAGACAAAACTGGAGCTAATCTAACAAAATAACTTATGATAACAGTCCAAAAATTAGTAGCTCAAATTTATACGTTGAGGAAAAATAAAAATAAGAGGAAAAATCAAGAGAAACAAAAAATATTTAGTTGAAATTTTGTAGTTTGTATTTATTAAATTTTTTATGCAATATTTTGCATGATTATAAATGTATAATCTTTCTATTTCTAAAGATGTTGGGTGACTAAAATATTATTTTCATAAATATAACGGTTTAATAAATCTGTTTTGTTCAAATTCACCAAAATATATGACCGATATTCACTGAGAAATGGATAAAAATATTCATTTTCATAATGGGGTGACTCATTTGCAGAGCACTGTTTATATGTATGTATGTATGTGTGTGTGTGTGTGTTTATTTATTTATTTATTTATCATTGTTATATATTGTTCATATTTTATTTTATTCATGTGTCCTTGTAAACTTTCCCTCTTCTTTAATAAAATCTCTACTCTGATTGGCCATGAGGGCGGGATCAACCTGTCAATCACATGCAAACCAGAATTATCCAATCAATCCCCATTGGACAAAATGAAGCCCCGCCTACATTTGTTCTTATTTTAAAAGTTATTTCACTGGATGTACATTACAACAGATGCAGCTTCATAATATTCACCTCGGTTTGTTTGTCCTGTAGGTGACCAAGCGTCTGAATGACGGCGAATACACCGTTCATGGAAACAGCATGTTGGAGGATCGACCCACGTCCAATCTAGAGAAACTGCACTTCATCATCGGCAACGGCATCCTGCGTCCAGGCTTGAGGTCAGACTGTGGATATGTGCTGTAAATATGAGGTTATGATTGTAAAACACTGATTGACCCTGTGTTGTTCCTCCTGCAGAGATGAGATCTACTGTCAGATCTGTAAACAGCTGAACCAGAATCCGTCTAAAAGCAGTCACGCTCGCGGCTGGATCCTCATGTCTCTGTGCGTCGGCTGCTTCGCTCCCTCTGAGAAGTTTGTCAAGGTGAGATAGATCACCCGATTCGAATGTTATCACTCGATTGAATGGGCGTTATCAGTGGATATCAGCTGATAGATATGGGCCAGTAGGGGCCTTCTGCGCCTCCTAGTGGGCTCAGAAGGTTGTAATCATCTATCCACATGGTTAATCAGCTATTCTAATAGAGAACAGTTCAGATCCAGATGTGTTTTTACATTACTGTGACGGTTGGGTTTAGGGTTGGGGTAGGCGTTAATAAAATACAATTAATGGGAAATTTTACATTACTGTGACGGTTGGGTTTATGGTTGGGGTTGGGGTAGGCGTTAATAAAATACAATTAACGGGAAATAGTATAATTTCATAAAAAATCACGCGTGGCGGTATACACGCTTACCTCCATATGAATGGATTTTCCGCTGTTATCAGTTTCTCCAGTGGCTCACCGTGTACGTCAGCAGACTTGAGCCGTGGAGCGGAGTTGACAGCGATTACTGGGTTCAAATCCGCCGAAAAACGGTTTCAGAAAGCAGCTAAGACAAAAGTTAATTATTTGTTTTTATTGCTTTTTTAAAAACAGACGGTTGGGTTTAGGGAAGGAGGAGGGCAGGTTAATCGCTACTTTTGAAAAATAATCGCTGCTTTTGAAAAAATAATGACCGTTGGGTTTAGGGAAGGAGGAGGGCAGGTTAATCGCTGCTTTTGAAAAAATAATGACCGTTGGGTTTAGGGAATGAGGAGGGCAGGTCAATCGGAGCGGCCTCTGCTGGATTTACGCGAGAACAGCAGATTAACCATGTGCATGTAGGAACAGTAGGCGCAGTAGACCCCTACTGGCCCATATCTATCAGCTGATAAACCACTGATAACGTCCATTCAATCGACTGACAACACTTGAATCCGCTGGAAAGATAGATCACGTAGCCGATACTGCTGATGTCTCCTGCTGCAACTATTTCTGAAAACTGGTTCCAAACATTAGCAGCCTGAACTTTTTTCTTTAATGATGTAAATTCCTGACCTCAATTTCTCCCGCACCTCGTCTTCCATCTTCACTTTTATTTCTTCGGTTTTTGTGGCTGACAGCTTGGAGCTTTCGTGATGTGTTACGTGATGCCAAAGGTTTTGGGACATCACGAATATTACTTTGCTATGTACTGGGCCTTCGTATTGTAACCTTATCAAAGAACTTAATAAAATATGAAAATAGGTATTCTCAAATATTAATATAGGCTATAGAGAATTGCACACAACATACATGGACTTTTTTATTTTATTTTTAATGACCCGCCCCAACCCGTCCTGAAAATAGTGACAATTTTTTTACCTGACCCAACCCGACCTGCGGGTCACTAAACCATCACTAATTCCTATTATATTTTTCTTTTTTCTTATAGTTTTGCTGTAATAAAAGAAAACAAAAGTTAATTATTATTAGCCCCTTTAAAGAAACTTTTCAGCTTCCCTAGAGTTTGTTTGACCATTTTTGAATCTATTCAGCTGTTTTCTGGGTCTTAGCTTAGCATAAATCATTGAATCAGATTAGACCATTAGCCTCATATTCAAAAATGACCAAAGAGTTTGGATAATGTTCCTATTTAATGCTTGACTCTTCAGTATTACATCAGTGGGTCCTCTGAAGTATAATCTGATTACGCTGGCATTGTTTTACATTCATCATGTCTGTGTGTCGTCCTGCAGTATCTGAGGAACTTCATCAGTGAAGGTCCACCAGGTTATGCTCCTTACTGTGAGGAGAGACTGAGGAGAACGTTTGTGAACGGGACAAGAACACAGCCGCCGTCCTGGCTCGAGCTTCAGGTATTAACATCTGACTATAACTGCTCTAATCACGACATAAAATAGCATTTTATAGCGACATAATAGTGACATAAAATGCATTTTAATGAATAAATGACTAAATAAGTTCTAATAAATAATAATAAATGATAAATGAATAAATATTTATTGGCACAGTATCAATAAATGAATACTGTTTTAAATTATTTATTGTATTGGTTCTATTTTTTAATGGTTTAACAAAATTTCTCTTTGCTTTTTTTATTACATAATTTTAATAGATTTTTTTAGGAACATATAACTAGTGAGAACAAAACGGGAAAAAATGTTAATGTTAAATTATGAATAATTATATTGTGGTTGTGGAGAAAGCCAGTCATTTGCTCCATTTCTTTTCAAAGATCTGTTTTTGTAATCGAAGTGCATGTGTCATTCTCTCCATTTCCTCAACTTCTGCTATTATTTTGAACCATTCATCTTTAGTTGGTCGGTCTTCTTTATACCATTTCCGGGGTATGTTTTTTTTCTTGTTGCCAATAATATCTTAAATAGATATCTATCCTCCTTTTCAACTTTAATAGGAATATCCCCAAGATAAAGTACGTCGAATGATCTAGGAATATGAATACCAAAATATTATTGATAGCAGAGTGTACAGTTTCCCAGAAGCTATCACGTCTTAAGCACTGCCAAAATATATGCGCATGATGTGCCTCTTCTACCCCACAGTTCCTCCAACAAGGAAGAGGAGTCCCTGATTGTAATGCTTTAATTCTTGGTGTAATAAAAAAATCTAATTGAATTTTTCCAACAAACTCATGTCACATTCTTAAGTAAATTTGTCTTTTTATTCAGTGGACCCCAGGAAGAATAGTTACTAACTTAGTAGTAGCTAACAGAGATCTAAGTAAGCAAATATAAATAGTTCTGCTGCTCTTCTCCATACAACAAAACCAGTGACTCTGGCATCTGTTGAACTGCAGGACAAAATGCACAATTGTGACTCTGGACCCCGAAATCATCCATAGGTGTCGTTTTTTGTGATGTATATATTATCTGAAAGCTGAATAAACATGTTTCCCCTTGATGTAATGTTTTTATGATATTATTTGTTTGAGACAGGACTATTTGAAAAATCTGGAATCTGAGGGTTAAAACAAACTAAATTATTGAGTTAATCACATTCAGAGTAGTCCAAATTAAGTTTTTAACAATGCATATTGCTAATCAAAAACTATGCTCTGATATAATTGCAGTATGAAATGTACAAAATATGTTCATGAAACACAATTTTTACTGAATATCCTAATGTTTTTGGCGTAAAAGAAGAATCTATAATTATAGCTGTAATAATATACCTGTGTAACAAAAAATTGGTCACAATTTAGCAGGTCAGATGATGTGTTCATTTGACATTTTATCCAAGGCCACAAAATCAAAGAAGCCCATAATGCTGCCGGTGACGTTTATGGATGGCACCACAAAAACGCTGCTGACAGACTCTGCCACTACAGCTAAAGAGCTCTGCAACGCTCTGTCTGACAAGATCAGCCTTCAGGACCGCTTCGGCTTCTCCCTCTACATCGCACTCTTTGATAAGGTACAAAGTTACACACACGCTTTTTTGCTTCAATTACTTTATAGTTCACCCTATTAACTGTACAGGTGATATTGTCCTCTAAATTATTTCATTTTTTTGTTAAATGTTTCTAATTTTTATTAATAACCATTAAGAACTAAGAAAATTTTACAGGTGAAATAGTTGAAGAAGAAAAAAAATCACAGGAGCACTAATAATTTAGATTTTTACTGTGTGTATATATATTTATGTGTCACTGTCGGGTCATAATCAAGTGTTTTTTGTTTGTTTCAGGTTTCGTCTCTGGGCAGTGGTAATGATCATGTGATGGACGCCGTGTCTCAGTGTGAACAGTACGCTAAAGAGCAGGGCGCGCAGGAGCGAAATGCCCCCTGGAGGCTGTTCTTCAGGAAGGAGATCTTCACGCCATGGCACGACCCAGCGGAGGACGCCGTCGCCACAAACCTCATTTACCAGCAGATCGTACGCGGTGTCAAGTTTGGGGAATACCGCTGTGATCGGGTATGAACTGATACTGATAGCCTGTGGTGCTCAAAAAGGCTCAAAATTAGCACTTTGCTCCATGTTCTCGTCTCACTCAACGTGTTGTTTTGCAGTTTTATTCCACTATTTATTCTCTTCAATTAAAGACACTGACGAGATGAAGCGAAAACAAGATTATTTTGCTTTATTTTCCCCATTGGCAGATTATTTGACTTGTTTTAAGGAAAAACTCACTTAATTTTTGACATTATTTCTGAAAACAACACAGTATTTTTACTTATTGATTTAAGATTTTTTAGATATTTAGACTAAAAACTAGACAAAAACTCTAAGTAAGAAAAGCAGTTTTTGCAGTTTTGGAGTCTGGTTTCAAAGGCAGACATGCCACTGAGACTGCTCAGTTCTGAGACTCGCAAGAGTTGCATCCTCAGAGCTGATCTTGCTGGATTTATCTGCTGCTTTTGATATGGTGAACCAACAGCTTCTCTCAAGACAATGGACATCTCAGGAATCACACTCCAGTTTTCAGCTCGTACCTCTCAGATAGGTTTTTTTAGGGTTTCTTGGAGGGGTGAAGTATCTGATCCGCACCATTTTGCCACTAGCGTGCCTCAAGGCTCTGTTCTTGGACCGCTTAACCTTTCTATTTACATGGCATCACATGGGTGTGTCATTCAGAAACATGATTTTTCCTACATCTGCTGTGCTGACGACACCCAACTCTACCTCTCATTCCAACTAGGTGATCTGAATATCGATGCCAGGATATCGATATGTCTGACAGATATTTTTCAGACGAGGCACACGTCACATTCGACAAAAGTAGATATCATGTTCAGCAAACAGACAATGCAGACATCACATTTGGCAGATGCAGTTGTCACATTCAAGGAGACCAGTACATGAGCCAAGTGCTATCTTTGGCTATTTTAGAATGCCATAATAAAGTTTTCACTTACCCGCTGTATGTCTAAGGTGGGAATATTATCTTTCTCTTGTTTTTTTTTACATCTATTTTCCTTCTCTATCTGTCTGCTGTGTGTTTTCCGGGTGAAGGAGGATCTGGCAGAGCTGGCGTCGCAGCAGTATTATGTAGATTACGGCTCTGAGATCCTCGTTGAGAGACTGTTGAGTCTGATTCCCTCCTACATCCCGGACAGAGAGATCAGCTCGGCCAAAACTGTGGAGAGATGGGCTCAGTTCATCATGGCTGCGCACAAGAAGGTGCCAAAACTTAATCTTAAAACTTTGTGGAATTGAAGACGTGTGTATTGTGTAGAATGAATAATAATACTGTATGCTGGATGCATTATTTAAATGCAAATGCAATGCAAATTATTACAAATAGTTTTTGTGCTAATTTGTGGTTTCAGTATTTGTGTTCCTAAAATGCTGTCAAATTGAGAAGATCTTTAAAAAAAATTTAAAACTTGTGAAGATCATATTTTACCTCTGATTAAAAAAATGAAATAAGATTTTTTTAAAAAGAAGAAATTGAGAATAATATAAATGGTCATGAAAATGTAACATATGTAAACACACAGTGCATCTGGAAAGTATTCATAGCGCTTCACTTTTTTTTATGTTACAGCCTTATTCCAAAATGGATTAAATTCATTTATTTCCTCAACATTCTACACCCAATACCTCATAATGACAATGTGGAAAAAGAAAAAAATCACATGTACATAAGTATTCACAGCCTTTGCTCAATACTTTGTTGATGCACCTTTGGCAGCAATTACAGCCTCAAGTCTTTTTGAATATGATGCCACAAGCTTGGCACACCTGTCTTTGGGAATTTTTGCCCATTCCTCTTTGCAGTTCCTCTCAAGTTCTATCAGCTTGGATGGGAAGCGTCGGTGTACAGCCATTTTCAGATCTCTCCAGAGATGTTCAATAGGATTTAGGTCTGGGCTCTGGCTGAGCCACTCAAGCACATTCACCAAGTTGTTGTGAAGCCCTGTATATGGGTATAAAGGTTGAGCTCAGCCCAAAATCAAAGAAAAAAATGTTAAGTATGCTAAATCATGAAAAAATGAAGCTTATTTAAAGTCATATTTAAGGCCAAATTGAAAAGAAAATAGCGTGAAATTATATTTGGGGAAAAATCAGCATTGAATTAGACTAATAAATTGCATTTTTGAATATACCACAATAGAAGCATTAGCATAAGATTTCACAATAATGTTTTAATTGTATTTTTATTAAACAAAAAGCAGCCTTGGTGAGCAGAAGCACAAAGAATGTATTTTCAAACTTTTGCCTTGAACTGTAGAGAAAATGAGCACATTAGCCCCTTTCACACAGTGACACCGGTAAATATCCGGAAAATTACCAGAATGACTTTACTGGTAAATTCAAAAAAAGGATGTTCCGGAATTTTTCCGGAAAAGACCATTCACACATCCATTCCAAAATACCAGTAAATTCTGACATCATTAACCAGAAATTACCTCTAAACGGCTGCGCTTGTATTTGTAAACATAGAAGGGGTCTGGCTTTTGTTGATGGTACTTAATATGTGTGTGTGCTGGCGCTCACCGGCTGCTTCACGTGCACACGCGTCAACCAACTGAAGCAGAGCTTGAAGGCAAACAAACAGCGGTTTATCATAAGCATTTTATCGATAATTTTTTCCACAATTGACATCAAGAAGGAACATAGAAACGTGATCTGACTAACATCTAGCAGCTAAATGTGTCTGGAAAAATATTCAAAGGCTTTTATTTTCATAAAGCTCGGATGTGAATGCGTCTGAATGTTCTGATTGGCTGGAGTACACGTCTTCTAAGCGTGAACGCGCTTTTTCCGGCAATTTTCCTTCTGCGTTCACACAGAGGAGCATTCCGGCAAATTACCGGTAATGTTGCAACTTCTCTTTCCGGAAAATTGCCGGAACGAATTTACTGTATTTACAAAAAGGGCCTGTTCACACATACAGACCTTTCCGGAAAATTACTGGCAATTTTCCGGAAAGGTCTGTATGTGTGAAAGGGGCTATTGAAGCCAATATGACCCATATATTTTAATTGTTGCAATGAAATCAATAGAGCTGTGTTTTATTTGTAGGGCGTCTACACTCAGAAGAGGGTGGATCCACAGAAAGTCAAGGAGGAAGTTGTTGATTTTGCACGTTATAAGTGGCCTTTATTATTCTCCAGATTCTACGAGGCCTTCAAGTTTTCAGGTATTTTTCTCTTTGTCAGATTGATATCAGAAACTGCAGGCAAAAACAGTTCATTCACCAGTCACTTTTGAGTTGTTGTTTTTTTTTCTCTTTTTTTCATAGTGTTTTTCTGTATTATATATGAAACATCTAAAATGGTCATAATTCTCCACTTCAGCAGCTCTTACATACACCAGACTTCATAGTTTTATTCATATATTATATCTATATTCTGAAGGTTTTTACTGAGGGATTTGTTAAAAAATAATGAGCATTTTAATGCACAAAAATGTTCTGTCTGCTCACAGTATTTCCTGAGTTATGAAGTGCTAAAAGTTACAATAGATAAAAATGTACAATTTTATCCAGTATTCAGTATGCAAATAAGTGCACATTTAATGACTGAATATGTCATTTGCACAGTTACACAACATTGTAGAAAACTTCTAATACAAAAAATATCAACATGGGCATTATTCTGCTCGTTTTGCAACAACTCATCCGTATAGTGCATATTATTGTATCTCTGTCCACTGATTGGTTGATTTTGTGTTTTAGTTTCTTACAGAACTATTGCAGGTTTAGGGCTGTATGTTTGTGTGATGGGATTACCGTATTGTGTTTTAGGTCCTAGTTTACCCAAGAATGATGTGATTGTGGCTGTAAACTGGACCGGTGTGTATTTTGTGGATGAGCAGGAGCAGGTTCTTCTGGAGCTCTCCTTCCCAGAGATCACAGCCGTGTCCAGCAGCAAGTAAGACTTTAACACTAAAGTTTATATGAAGGGATTATGCAGCCAAAGAGAACATTATTTCATAGCCCACCTGCCAATTGTTTTGTTTTTTTCAAATATTTCCCAAGTGCTGTTTACCAGAACAAGGGAATTTTTTACAATATTTTCTATTATATTTTTCTTCTGGAGAATTCTTTTTTCCTTTTCATTTGGCTGGAATAAAAATATATGTATATGTGTGTGTGTGTGTGTGTATATATATATATATATATATATATATATATATATATATATAAATAAATAAATAAATAAAAGTAAATGTAAAAGCTGCTAAAGTAAATATTATTTGCCGTCTTAAGAAATTATATTTTTCGAATTATCATTTCGACAAACCACAGTTGTCCAATGACTGACTTAATTAATGACCTAATAAATGACCTAATTAACTATTTTTCCTACCGTTGACGAGTTTTTACAAATTCTGTGTTTTAGCCCTAACGCATGTCCTGAATGAGTTCCGGGACTTCTGGGTCTCCTGGGAGAAATATAAAACGATCAGAGAAAGTGAACGTCAGATTGCATGTAAAAATTAAGAGTTATACAACTTCCTTTTGGCACATTCCCTTCTTTATCAGGGCTCGACCACAGCAAAATGATCCTCACCCATAACCAATCTGTTATATATATATATATATATATATATATGCGCACTTTAAGTTGAATACTAGTATCTTGCAAAATAACTAGTAAAATATTATGTACTGTCATCATTGCATTGAATTTAGTTATTAAAACTATTATGAAAAATTAAAATGTGTTGAAAAAAATCTCGGTTAAACATCACTCTGGAAATATTTGAAAAAGAATTAAAGTTTTACCGGAGGGCTTATAGTTTATTTTTCATCTGTATGATTTGCGCTGTGCTGAATGAATGATCTTTTGTGTTTGTCAGAGGAGGGAAACTTCAGGCTCAGAGCTTCACTTTGGCCACCATTAAAGCAGATGAGTTCACCTTCACCTCTAATAATGCAGAGGACATTCGGGACCTGGTGGTCACTTTCCTGGAGGGGCTGCGCAAGAGGTCAAAGTTCGTCGTGGCCTTGCAGGACAATCCCAGCCCAGGTCAGAGACACACAAACACGTCAGACTCTATTAATTAACTTGAACTTCTTTGCTTTCACTTAAATGGGTCATTCTTATAAATGCATGTACAGACTATATTTCTGCACTAAATCAAAAGAGAAATAGAAATTGCAGTTTTGCATGGAATAAATAAAACAACTCAATTTTCTAGCCTAAAATCAAAAGAAAATATGAAATATACTTCATAAAGAAAATGAAGGCAGGGGTCAGCTCAAAATCAAGGATAAAATATTAAATTATATTATCCATAAACAAAAGGAAGCCCGTTTTAGCTACCAGGTAACATTTCAGAGATATATATACAAAAGGAAACCCAAGATTATTTTAATGCACATCATGCATGTCAATAGAAATAGAAAAATAATATATTTTTTAACAGAAAATGATATGACATTACATTTGGAATAAAGAGAATAAAAACCAGGTCAAATTTAGACTAGGACCCAGGTCATATTTCAGTATAAATCTAAGAAAGTACCAAAACTGGAGCTAATGTAACAAAATAACTTCATTTCATTTAAGGTAAAAAAAATTTGTACAATTAGTGTTTAAAAACACGAATTGCTGAACACAAGTAATATATGATTAAATGATCAACGGCCTATTTCTGTTCATTTTAATGCATTGAAACACAACCTTTCGACATTACGATACATTGGCATTGAACAAGTAAAGGTTCCGAGAAGGGGTGGGGATATTGATAGACTTTTATTGCAAAGGGAAGCGTTTTACATTCACACATTGAATACTCTGTCTCCGAGAAGTTTAAATTTGGATTTTGATTTTAAATCTTTTTTTGTAATTGTATGTATGTATCTCATATCGTCATATGTAATTATTATTATTTTTATTATTATTATAATTTTTTCTTCTTCCCCTTTGTTTATTGGCCTATTGGTTGATTGATGTGATTATTTTTTGTAGGTGTGATGCGTTATTTATATACTGAATACTTTGTCTTTGAGGAAGTTTAAAATTGTTTTTTGTTTGTGTATGTATGCATCTCATATTGTCATATGTATTTTGTTGGATGTATGTGTGTGTGTTTTTGCTGGCTTGTTGGTTGATTGGGGTGATTATTGTTTGCAGGTGTGATGTGTAGAGCTGCACTACTATTTCTTGAGTTCTCTAATTGTTTTGTTTAACCTGATGAAGACCATGTAGGTCGAAACGTTGTTGCAATAAAAAAATTTTCGAGAGTTAAAGTGGCAGTTTGCCGATTTTCTTTTGATCTTTTGCCAAAAATTAGTACACCCAATTTGAATATGTTAGGGGGGGAAAATAAATAAAAAATAAATAGGAAAAAGCAAGAGAAATATAATAAAAATTATTTTATAGTTTATTTTATAGTTAATTATTTTATAGCAATTTAGTTGTTGGTGGTTCCTTATTTGGGGGCGACGCGGTGGCGCAGTGGGTAGCACGTTCGCCTCACAGCAAGAAGGTCGCTGGTTCAAGCCTCGGCTGGGTCAGTTGGCATTTCTGTGTGGAGTTTGCATGTTCTCCCCGTGTTCGCGTGGGTTTCCTCCGGGTGCTCCGGTTTCCCCCACAAGTCCAAAGACATGCGGTATAGGTGAATTGGGTAAGCTAAAATTGTCCGTAGTGTATGTGTGTGAATGAGTGTGTATGAATGTTTCCCAGTGATGGGTTGCAGCTGGAAGGGCATCCGCTGCGTAAAACATATGCTGGATAAGTTGGCGGTTCATCCCGCTGTGGCGACCCCAGGTTAATAAAGGGACTAAGCCGAAAAGAAAATGAATGAATGAATGGTTCCTTATTTGAACTGACATGCATTATCTTTCCATTCCTAAAGATGTTTGGTGACCAAACTATTTTAATGAATTTAACTGTTTAATAAAACCAAAATATATTGTGTAAATTCACTTAGAAATTGATACAAATATTAATTTTCAAAAGGGACACCTTGTTTATGCTGTGCATATTATTTTATTTTAATTCATCATCATTTTTATTATCATGATTATTTATGAAAATTTTTTGAGTCTTGAGTCTTCTGTGCTTTCCCTCAGCTGCTGATGACTCCACATTCCTGAGTTTCCTGAAGGGGGATCTGATCGTTCTGGACCAGGACACTGGTGAGCAGGTCATGACGTCCGGCTGGGCTCACGGCACCAACGACAGGACCAAACAGAGAGGAGACTTTCCTGCCGACTGCGTTTACGTGCTGCCTACTGTGGTCAGACCACCACACGACGTCGTGGTACTACTTTAACATCATATCCTTTATTACACAGATCACTAAAACCTGTCCCATACGGACCGGGACTAAACTTTCCATCATTTAAATGCAATAATTAAATCTAAATAATGCGATTAAGCTCATAATCGCAGTAAGAATAATCACATTAACATAGGTGACGAACGCTGAGTTTAATCAAAGTATTCAGGCATGTAAACATCTTATTAGCATTATTGCTGTTCTGACCAAAGTGCGGATGTGTAAATAAAACAGCAGTCAGCAACACAGCTACTCGTAATAAGTCCATCATTTGGGCTGTGAAGTGAAACGTGAATAACAGCGGTAAGAAAAATAACCACAAATCTTAGGGAATAATAAGAATAATGGAAATTGCATGTATGAAATAGAAATTTTGCATGAACATAATGTAAACATCATTTATAGTAAAATTTCTAACTTAAAATCTAAATAAAATATTTAATACATTTTTCATAAAGAAAATGAACGCAGAGGTCAGCCCAAAATCAAAGATTCATTCATTAATTTTTCTTCGGCTTAGTCCCTTTGATTCATCAGGGGTCGCCACAGTGGAATGAACCGCCAACTTATCCAGCATATGTATTACACAGCGGATGCCCTTCCAGCCACAACCCAGTACTGGGAAACATCCATACACACTCATTCACACTCATACACTACGGCCAATTTAATTTATTCAATTCCCCTATAGCGCATGTGTTTGGACTGTGGGGAAACCGGAGCACCCGGAGGAAACCCACACAAACACGGGGAAAACATGTAAACTCCACACAGAAATGCCAACTAACCCAGCCGGGGCTCGAACCAGCGACCTTCTTGCTGTGAGGCGACAGTGCTAACCACTGAGCCATCGTGTCGCCCTCCAAAATCAAAGATAAAATATAAGATTAGATTATCTATAAAGAAAAGGAAGCCAGACCAAAGTTAAAATAAAATTATATATATATATGTAACGAAAACCCAAGATTATTTTAATGCACATAATGGATTTCTATAGAAATAAAAAAATAATAAATTTTTGAGAATAACGGGAGAGTTTAGCTTCAAGTTCTGACATGCACTTCATATTGCAATTTAAGCCCTTATTCTGATTATTGAATATAATCGTATTATTCGTGCACATGTAAAAGCATCTCTTATGTGCTCTCTCTTACTGCACGGCTCAGGCTTTTGTCACGATGACCCCAGACCAGCGTCAGGAGTCGCTCCGCATCTCACACGTCCCGGCACTGACCGAGACGGAGGAGAGGATAAAGCCCTACACGCTGGAGGAGTTCTCCTATGACTACTTCAGGTCAGCACATATTACATTTAAAAATAAAATAACTGTAGTCATTTTTACATATTTGTAAGTTATTTTTTATTCATATTATTATTCAAAATATTACATTTATGTTGTTTCATTATATTATTATTATATTTTACCTAAATATTTTATGCAGAAAAAATAGGCAGTATTTTCCTTTGGTGAAATTTAGGCCGATTTTTAGGATCTGTACCATAAAATAGGCTTCATTCTTTATCCTATGTTTAGCTCTTATTTATTTATTTCTACATTATTTTATTTATTTTTTTAATTTAAAAAAAGTCTATTTAACTCCCATGTTAACCCAAAATCAGATACAAAAAATATATTTTAATATAACAATAATAGTTTTCTTGACAGTTGAACAGGTTATGTTGAAATATTAGTTTTATTTATTTTATTTTAGAAATGGTTTTATTGTGCTTGATTCATCAGTGCATGATGTTCTAAAGTAAATACATTTTAACTTTACATTGAAAATGAAGAACATGATTAATAAGCAGAGTTGACGTGTGTGTTTTGTCCTGCAGGCCTCCTCCTAAACACACTCTGAGTCGAGTGATGATCACCAAGAACCGAGGGAAGGATAAACTGTGGTGTTGCACTCGAGAGCCCATCAAACAGGCACTGCTGAAGAAGTGTCTGGGCCATGAGGAGCTCTCGCAGGAGGCCTGCATGGCATTCATCGATATCCTTTGTGCAAAATACAGTTTCACATGTTTGCTTTGATTTTGCTTCTTTTTTTTTTATCAGGCATTATTTTAAAATATACAGATGAAGTCAGAATTATTAGCCCCCCTGAATATTTTTTCCCCAATTCCTGTTTAACGGAAAGAAGATTTGAACACATTTCTAATCATAACAGTTTTATTTAATTCAATTCATCTTTATTTATATAGCGCTTTTACAATGTAGGTTGTGTCAAAGCAGCTTCACATAGAAGATTACTCATAATGACATAATGACTCATTTCTAATAACTGAATGTCTTTGCCATGATGACAGCACATAATATTTGACTAGATATTTTTCAAGATACTAGTATTCAGCTTAAAGTGACATTTAAAGGCTTAATTAGGTTAATTAGGCAAGTCATTGTATAACAGTGGTTTGTTCTGTAGACAATAGAAAAAAAATGTTGCTTAAGGGGGCTAATAATATTTACCTTAAAATGGTTATAAAAAAAAAGTAATAATAATTCTAGGCTAAATAAAACAAATAAGACTTTCTCCAGAAGAAAAAATATTATAGGAAATACTGTGAAAAATTCCTTGCTCTGTTAAGCATCATTTGGGAAATATTTGATATATTTGAAATATTTCTGACTTCAACTGTGTATGATTACATTTTTTTTTCTTCTTTTATGCAAATTTTTTTTGGGACAAAAATATAAACTAGGTTTTAAAATAGGCCTTTACAAAATAATCTATTAATTAGTAATATTAGTAATTAGTAATAATTAAAACGTACTTTATTTTTGTCTGGATTAATCTGTTGAATAGGCTTTCTTTTGTTTATGTGACATACTTTTGTTTTTAAAATAATTGGGAATCAAATATAATTTAATTTAATAAAATAAAAAAATAACTATAATAATTTGTAAATTAAAATAAAATCTTTCTTAATTTCATTCATTCATTTTCCATTGGCTTAGTCCCTTTATTAATCTGGGGTCACCACAGCGGAATGAACCGCCAACTTATCCAGCATATGTTTTACACAGCGGATGCCCTTCCATTATTTTTATATTTTTAATCCTTATTTTATTATTATATTATTATTTATTTATACTGTATAATAAGTAAATATTTGATTTATATATATTTTAAATAATCATTTTATATTTTTTCTTCAATGTCTGGCTGACTTTGACCATAAAATATTTTTTTTATGATAAACATAATTTAGTATTTTTTTATTTAATTGTTAAATGATGCTTGCTTTTTTCTCTTTATGCAACACTTTTTTTTTGACTAGGGGCTTCAATATTATCTGACACCCCAAAAATTTTTCTTTTTAATTATTTTATTTTAAGGTAAACACTAAAATGTCCTTTTATTTTCAGTGTATTGAGTAGTTTGTAGACGTTGATCCTCCTTGACCGTCTGTCCTGCACCGGTGATGAAGTATATGGGTGATTATCCATCTAAACGCACGCGCTCAGTGAACGAGCTCACGGATCAGATCTTTGAAGGAGCGCTGAAGGCCGAACCGCTTAAAGACGAGATTTACTGTCAGATCCTTAAACAGCTGACAGAAAACCACATCAAGTACATCATTTATAAACACACCCGTCTACACTAAAGCGGTCTAAAGCTTACACAGCAAAAAAAAAAAAAAAGCTTTTATTACTTGGATTTTTTGTTTCGTTTCTAGTCCAAATATCTACAAATTTTTAAATCAAGAAATATTTCCAGACAAGCAAAAGAATATTGTCTTGTTTTCAGAAATAATATGTCACAATTAAGTGAGTTTTTCTTAAAAACAAGCAACATAATCTGCCAACGGGGTAAGAAAAATAATCTTTGATTTCAATTTGAAGTAAGATTATTTTCCTGACCTCATTGGCAGATTATTCTGCTTGTTTTAAAGAAAAACTCACTTAATTTTGACACATTATTTCTGAAAACAAGACAATATTCTTTTTCTCGTCTGGAAAGTGTTTCTTGATTTAAGAATTTTTTGTGTGTTTGTATTTGTGTGAGTTTGTGACTGTGTATATCCATGTTTGTGATGTGTTTTGGCGCATGTACTTGTGTTAATTGTTAACACACGAACACATTTTTTTGTTTTATCTAAATTCATTTTGATATTTTTTTTAATGTTTTGACAAATTCTGTGTGTCTGTCTGTGCTTTTATGTGTGTAGGTACAGTGAGGAGAAGGGCTGGGAGCTGCTCTGGCTGTGTGTGGGTCTCTTTCCTCCCAGTAATGTCCTCTTACCGCACGTCCAGCGCTTTCTGCAGTCCAAGAAACATCATCCTCTGGCTCTGGACTGCATGCAGAGACTACAGAAAGGCTTACGGTGAACACACTCCCTCTCTCACACACTCACACACCGGAGCCGTGGAGTTGCTCTTCAGTGGATCGGCCTTCAGCAGTGACATCTGCATTACACTGAACTAAACTTCAACACTGACATTTATACTGAAACAGTTCCAGTTTAACAGTTTGAAATATTATAGCTTTTACTCTCTTTTCTTCATCTACGTTAAGCTGATTTGACACAATCTACATGGTTAAAGGTGCCATAGAAATAAAGATGAACTTAAACTGAATCTACATCTGCAAACAGATACAGAGGGATTCAATCTAGAGCCTGTTTGTGTGGCAAACCTCACAGTAGCACATACACCACGAGACCTAAATATTGATTTGGAGCATTTAGTTTAGTTTAGCATTTTACAGTGAACAATAGATGACATATCTGTGTTTCTGCCTATGTTAAAGTGGATTAGCAGCTCTTACTATAAGGGGAAATTGAACTTCTAATTAATCTTTTAATTAATTTATTTATTTTCACTTTAGAAATTGGTATTTTGTCTTCTTTTTTTATTGTTTCTTTTTTCGTTTCTGTCCTTAATTTGGACAGTGTAGATTTTTTAATAGAATTTGTTTTGTTCGATTTATTTAATTTCATTTTGATGTATTTTTACATAGATGTAGAATATGATTATATTTCAAGTGCCATTTCAGACTCATTTTGAGATGCCGCTGTAGATTTCATTAATACTTTAAACTGGGTTTTATTTATCTTAGTTCAAGTTTTAGAAAATTAGTTGTTTTGTCATTTATTTTAGTTTTAAATTGTCCTTAACATCTGTATAGTTTTGTTTATTATTTTAGCTGTAGTTACTAGTTCTACTTTTTTAAATGTACTATTAGTTGTAGTGTTTGTTTTTCTTTTTTGACGTCTGTCGGCTCTGTTCTGAGCTCACAGTGAATACGAGTCTTTAATGGAGTTTTCTGGTTCTGATGAATATGAAGTACAGCGTGACTCATCATAAACTCTGTATGTCTCTTTGTGCAGGAACGGCTCCAGGAAATATCCTCCTCACCTGGTGGAGGTGGAGGCCATTCAACACAAGACCACGCAGATCTTTCACAAGGTTTACTTCCCTGATGACACAGATGAGGTCAGACTCATTCATCTGCACAGCACAGATTGAGCTTTTAATGTGATGCTCATTAATCTGACGTCTTGATATGTAAGAACGCTAACGTCACAACCAGTTTAGGAAATAATAGCTTCACATTTTTGCTTTTAACCCTGCAGGATGTGATGGATCAATTAATAGTCTGATAACACGATAAAACAGGCTGCTAGTATTGTGATAAATCATTTAAAAGCATGCTAGCAACAAGTTACAACATGCTAGGATTGTTAAATCATGCTAGATATCATCCTCATAAATTGTTAAGAACATTGAGAAGCCATCAACTGCTTTCAAAATAAGCACAATAATCAAAATATATACTTGTTACAGTAGTAGCAGTATGGGAAATCGTGATACAAACATGCTAACAATCTGCTAAAATGTGTTAGTATAGTTAAATCATGCAAAAATATGTTGGCAAGCTGCGGAAACATGCTAGCAACTTGTAAAATTTGCTAGCAGTATCCTGAAACGGTTTTAAAACATGTTAGTAGTGTGTTCATTAATGCAAGAAACATGGTTATTAATGTTAAAACAATAACAGTTTGCACTTTCCAGTTTGTTTGCTAACTCCCATCTGTTCTCTCTTACACGCGTCATACAGTTTATTTACTTACGTACAATTATTACTTGCACCTAATTGCACCCTACTATATCGTAAATCGCCTTGTACGTGTGCTATTCTCTAATTTGTACATTTTCTTTCAGACTTGATTGTAAGTGGATGACGTGGCTTTTGTTATGGTGTGTTACAGGCGTTTGAGGTAGAGTCCAGCACAAAGGCTAAAGACTTCTGTCTGAACATCTCCAGCAGACTGTTACTCAAAACACCAGAAGGCTTTAGTTTGTTTGTCAAGATCTCTGACAAGGTAAAAATCACTCATGTATCACCTACAGGTTTTTGACAATAGCGCACCATTGATGTTTTGTTGGATCTTTCGTTTTACTTGCTAAAAAAAGGTCTAAACTATCAATCAGAAGACATGCAACATGTTTTTAATCATTAACTACAGTAGGTAGAGTTAGAACGAGGGCTGCAAAATATATTGAAATATTATCATTGCAATAATATTCAATGCAATATCCGTACCCCAAAGAGGTGTAATAAATGACATTGATTGTATGTGTTAAGGGCGGCACGGTAGCTTAATGGTTAGCACTGTCACCTCACAGCAAGAAGGTTGCTGGTTTGAATCTAATTGGCATTTCTGTGTGGAGTTTGCATGTTCTCCCCGTGCTGGCGTGGGTTTCCTCCTGTTTCCCCCACAGTCCAAACACATGCAGTGCAGGTGAATTGGGTAAACTAAATTGGCCATAGTGTATGAGTGTGTGTGTGAATGAGAGAGTGTATGGGTGTTTCCCATTACTGGGTTGCGACTGGAAAGGCATCCGCTGCATAAAAACATATGCTGGAATAATTGGCGGTTCATTCCACTGTGGCAACCCCTGATAAATAAGGTACTAAGCCAAAGGAAAATGAATGTTAAAAAATGACCACAGCCAGTAAGAGTCAAAATATCTGATGAGGTTTTCATTCATTCAGTGTTTTAAAGACTAAATGTATGGACCTTGAAATGTTTTTTATTTTTTAGGCTGAGTTAGGTGTCATTGGATCAGAAAGATATCTGTTACCAGTTTATTTGCATGATCGTTACATGATATTAAAAAAAAACAATGATATATCACAAGAAACAGTACTTGACAACAATATTGCGTATCGCATAATTTTCCAGTATCGTGCAGCCCTAAATAGAACAGTACGCAATTGTCATTAAAGCATATCTAAAAGGTGTATGTTCTGTTCTGGTGTGTGTTGTAGGTGATCAGTGTGCCTGAGGGAGATTTCTTCTTCGACTTTGTCCGCCATTTGACAGATTGGATCAAGAAAGCGAGACCTGCTAAAGATGGTATGTCTGTGAATTGTGCTTTACATCTATGGTATACTCCATTTATTTCTCATCTGCACTTTTAAAATAATAATATGACATTATTGGGACTTTCAGCATCGTGATATACTACCATTCAACCCAATGTGAGATGCTATGATTTTTGAAATAGTCTCTTATGTAGGCTCTTACCAAGGCTGCATTTATTTGGTCAGAAATATAGTATACATTTGAAATATTATTGCAATTCAAAATGAATGTTTTCTATTTAAATAAATACTAAAATGTCATTTATTTCTGTGTTGCGAAACTGTATTTTATTTAGCGTCTTCACCGTCACATGATCTTTCAGAAATCATTCTAATATGCAGATTTGATGATCAAGAAACATTTATTTTTATCATCAATGCTGAAAACAGTTGTGCCGCTTCATATGATAAAGCTAACTAAAATGATTTAAAGAGGCAACGTCTTAAAATTTGGGCTTTTTTCCTCAGAAATAATTTTTTTTTAAAAAAGATATAAATTTGAAGTTGCAAGAAAAATAAGTCAGAATAATAAATAATACAAGTTAAGATTTGGCAATGTTGACTTTGTTCTCAGAGTTGTGAGTATAAAACTTTTAATTTTAATTAATTCCTTTTAATTGAATATATAAATTCCAAAACAGCTCTTCTGTGTATTATTTTTGTGGAAGCTGATATATATGTATGTATATTTGTTTTCAGTATTCTTTGATGGAAAAAATAAATAATAAATAAACTCTTAAAATGGCGTCACGGTGGCGCAGTGGGTAGCACGTTCGCCTCACAGCAAGAAGGTCGCTGGTTCGAGCCTCGGCTGGGTCACTACTAAATTGTCCGTAGTGAATGAGTGCGTGTGGATGTTTCCCAGTGATGGGTTGCAGCTGGAAGGGCATCCGCTGCGTAAAACATATGCTGGATAAGTTGACGGTTCATTCCGCTGTGGCGACCCCGGATTAATAAAGGGACTAAGCCGGAAAGAAAATGAATGAATGATAATATAATGTGTGAAAATATAAAAAAATACAACATGTACAAAATGTAACATAATCATAATCACATATCAATTTAATACATCAATTTAATGCCAACGTTTGATTCTTTTGCTTTGGGAAGCATAAAAACCTGCTGAACTGGAGTAACGTCTCTTACTGTGGTGTTCAGGTATAGTGCCTTCACTGACCTACCAGGTGTTTTTCATGAAGAAGCTATGGACGACCACCGTTCCCGGCAAAGACTCCTTCGCAGACTCCATCTTCCACTATTATCAGGTGACATTGATAACACTGATAAAGCACATCACGAAAGCACAAACACTTCAAAACAATCCTGGGCTGTGTATAATACAGCACATAAACTCATTATGGTGCCTGCTGTGTGTAGGAGCTTCCTAAATATCTGCGAGGATATCACAAGTGCTCCAGAGAGGAGGTTTTCCAGCTCGGCGCTCTGATCTATCGAGTTAAATTTGAGGACGACAAATCCCACTTTCCCAGCATTCCCAAAATACTGAAGGAGATGATTCCTCAGGACCTGATTCGCCAGCTCTCACCCGACGACTGGAAAAGGGTTTGTGTTAAAGCCTCAGATAAACTGTCATATTTTTCAAATATTAATAGTTCTTGTCAGGGGCGTTAATAGTTATTATCAGGAGGCATGGTTAATCAAAATAAGAGCATCATCATATTATTTTAACTTTAGTTTTGTCGACTTGCAAAACTCACTGCATGCCGACACCTCCACATAAAAGGCTGTTACGCTGGTTTCACAATGCATGAGCGGCGCGTGAACAGCATGTACTTTTTCAGCGTGCATGTTAACAACCGGGACTCACACCGGGAGAAGAGCGGTGCGGCGAGTCCAGTAGGAGCGTTGCATGAGACCACGAGTATGGTTTTTTTTTTTGCACACATGCGTCATTTTGCTTTTTGATTAAACTACATTGCTTTGACCAGCTTGGGTTCGATTGCACATGGAGAATAACGTCTTTATTCTGGGATTACCACTCTTAATAATTACACTTGCACATTTAGTAAATCGCATCTCAAAGCATTTACTGGGCCACTGGCGATTTTTACTGGGGCACATACCATAGTTAATTGGGTCTAGCGATGCCACTGGTTATTGTAATAACAGGGTGAGTATGTTTTCATTATTAGGTGAACTCTATCTCTTATTATCTCTTAATAACTATGTTTCCCCCAACATTTTCTAAATGTATGCGCATCTTGACGTATATCCAAAATGCACATAAAAATAGGTGGATGGAAACATATCAAATAAAATTTTACTAAACAGGAGAAATCAATAGAAACATAAAAAAAAAGAGACATTTCGTTGATGTTCGGTGACCAAACTCTTATTTTAATGGATATTACTGTTTAATAAAACTCATGTGTCTAAATCAGGGGTGTCCACACTCGGTCCTGGAGTTAGTAAAGTTTAGTTCCAACCCCAATCAGACACACCTGGACTAGCTAATCAAGCTCTTACTAGGCTTTCTAGAAACATCCGTGCAGGTGTGTTGAGGCAAGTTGGAGCTAAAATCTGCAGGACACCGGACCTCCAGGACCGAGTTTGGACACCCCTGGTCTAAATGCACCAACAATTATTGGCTATATTCACTGAGAATATTAATAGATGTTAATTTTCAAAAGTGTGTGTACTCATTTATGCTGAGTGCACTGTACATAATATACATAATTTTCATGATACAGACAGCAGGTCCTCCTCATTTTGCCCTGTTTTTTTTTTTTTTTCGCAGTCGATTGTGGCGTACTTTAACAGGCATGCTGGGAAATCAAGAGAGGAAGCCAAGCTGATGTTTCTGAAGATCATTTTCAAATGGCCCACGTTTGGTTCGGCCTTCTTTGAAGTTAAAGTAAGTATTAACTTGCTGTTTTTCTGCCCAATGTGTGTTTGTTATACGCTCCAGATTTTAATAGTCATTCTCATTGCAGCAAACCACTGAGCCGCACTTCCCTGAGATCCTGCTGATCGCCATCAACAAATATGGAGTCAGTCTGATCGACCCCAAAAACAAGGTGTGTTTTCTGTCTTTTTTCTTTCTCTCACTGTTAAGTTTTTATATTCTAGTGTGACTTTAAAATGCAATGACACACATTTGAACACTTTTATTTTTATTGCTCATTTCCCACATGCCCAACTCAAGATGTTCAGTTTTAGGGTCTGCATTTATAGTACTTGCATTAATTGTTTGCATTTTTTATTCTCTGTTAAATATTTAAATTATTTATATTAAAAACTTTACATTATAGTATTATTTTGAAATCTGTATTATTTTAGCATCAGAATACAGTTTTATTGTTGTATTGTTTCGGTCAACTTGTGTAATATATATTTAGATTTTTTGTACTATTTATAATATTATTTTGATGGATATTATTTATTCATTCATTTTTAATATATTTTCAGTTTATTTTAGTCATTTGATTTTCGTATGAAGTGATATTTGTGTTTTCTCTGCAGGACATTTTAACCACGTATCCCTTCACCAAAATCTCCAACTGGAGCAGCGGCAACACGTACTTCCACATCACAATCGGCAATCTGGTTCAGGGCAGCAAACTCCTGTGTGAGACCTCACTGGTGAGACCGACACACACCACAACTATACCGTTTCTAGTGATGTGATGCTGTCCACCAAGGGTTCGAAGCATGTATCAGAAAAAACACATCTCGCAGTGAAACAGAGCTTGATTCTTTTTGCCATAATCATGTGATCAGTGACGTCCGAAGCTTCATTTTCATCTTTACCCATGTGACCACTTCTAACATTGATTCAAAGGTTTAAGGCGCCGATTACGTTTCAAACATTGGTTCAAGCACCAGTAATTCAACTAAAATACAATTGTAGTTGAATATTAGAGTTATTACTGTATATAATATATCATTTACAACTATTTGTTAATAAGTGCTACAGCATACTGTAGTATAGCATTTAACGGAGGCCAGCTGGCAAGTGCAGTGCAGATAAGCCACACTCTCCTTGCGTAAATCATATAATATTTGTGCGTAATTAGATGCTTAAACATTTTACAAGAGTTTACTCGCTACATTTGCACATGAAATTCACTTCATAACAGACGCAAAGTCCTTCTTTTAATAGCAAAATGGCTGACGTGGATTTTGTAGAGAGGGAGGGTAGCTGTGCTTTGTGATATGGAAGGCTGAAAAACGATGTGGATTTGTTAGTGCCGTTTTTGGGTCCGTCAGATCCTTCAGAGTTGCACCCAGCTTGGTGAGTTTCACCAACTTTGGCAGGAGCTGCGCCTCGATGACAGCTGCTATTAGAGCCTGATTGGTTAACGCAGCGTGAATGCCAGCCAAAGTTCAGATTTTTCAACTCGTGATTTGCGCAAATCACACGTTAAGAATGTCAAACACCCGAAATGCTCAATTCACAGTGTATCATTCACTCGATTCACTCAACTGCACGAATAACATCACGTCTTTGCATTGACTTAACATGTAACGTACAATCCACACGTACAATCCAGCCTGATCTCACGAGGAAACGTAAGTATTTTACGTTTTGTCAGTTTAGTGGCTAATTGTACGATAAAAATGTACCCCGCCCTCAACCGTCATTGGGGGATGAGCAAATCGTACTAAATTGTACGAATTAGATCGTCGAATTCAAACAAATTAGCCACTAAATCAAAATGTTATGAATTGCTGTGAGATTGTCAGTGTTCGAACTATACCGTGGCCTTTGGGGGAAGCCCACTTTTTTTTCTTACTGGGAGGGGGTCGCTTTGATCTTGAGAGTCCCTTGCCACAATGACGTAGGCTATAAAACACACAGGATCCCTGTCCTTAAACAGCAATGTATAAGCAGAAAATCTATAAATATTAGGGGTGTGACGAGATACGAGATTGGGTTCATGAGAACAAGACGAGACGAGATTTTTACACTATTTTTAAGAAATCCTCAATGATGAAATATACGAATGGAAAATACATCTTTTATTCAACTGAAAAAAACCCGCCAACTTATCCAGCATATGTTTTACGCAGCGGATGCCCTTCCAGCTGCAACCCATCACTGGGAAACATCCATACACACTCACTCACACACATACACTACAATTTAGCTTACCCAATTCACCTATAGCGCATGTCTTTGGATGTGTGGGGGAAACCCACGCGAACACGGGGAGAACATGCAAACTCCACATTTAGGTGCTTGTTTTGAATTAACTTGTAATGAATGTTATTTTACTTCTATTTTAATGAATTATACGCAGTAAAGGACATGCAAACACTGCTAAATATTGTATTGGCCTACTGTATGAAGCAAATAAAACGAAACACAACGTCACATCATTTGTTTCGGGAAATTAATAAGCAGTGTCTCATCGTCCATATGAAAGCATCAGTCTTTGACATGAGTGAACCTGCTCCTCAGCGCCCACACACCTTGATGCTCATGACAGGAATAGCGTGTGTAGTTATCTTTTTTTTTTAAGTGAGGTGTAAATCGCCGTCATACATGAATGAATGATATTTTTTGCACTTTTACACATAATAATCCATGATCACATTACACAATACTGGAACTGCACGTCAAAATAACACATTGTCAATATTTTTTGAGACCCCCAAAATTTCACAAATCATGTTTTCAGGGGAGCCCATGCCTTATTTAGGCTCGGCTCCCCCGTAGTTTGCACCCTGGAGATTGTGTTGTGTAAATCACACTTGCTTAAGGCTTCATCCATGTCTGGTGTGAACGCACCATTCGAATATTCGCTTCCATGCAAGACTTGCCAGTTCATGAACGAGTGGGCAGGTTGGACCGGTTGGAATACATAGTTAACTGATTAACTGAAATAAGTACTACAGTATAACTTATGGTGTAACATGTCTTATATGTAAAAAAAAAAAAAAGCTACAGTAATTGGGTCATTTGCTTGTATTACTATTATTGTGTTAATATAGGAATGCGTTGGTCGCTTGTGAATTTTTTTTGTCCTCATCGAGCTCTGATTTGGAAAGCTTCACGTAACGAACCTTTTTCTGATACAATTGAGTTGAAAGCTTCGCTGGTTCAGAAAGCTTCATTTCAGCATCGCTACACGTTTCTACACTCACTTTCTGTTTTTCCTCCAACAGGGCTATAAAATGGATGACCTGTTGACATCCTACATTAGCCAGATGCTAACCACCATGAGCAAACAGCGAAACTCACGCGGCGGCAGCAGCAAGTGAACGTTTGATTGGCTGGAGGCGGTGGAGCTGGTGCGTCTGCTGCGTCCCATTGGCCAGCCCTGCAGCTGGGGCCGGGCCTTCGCGGCGCAACTGTGGCGAATGAGCAGAACTCCATCTGCCAGCACACAGAGCTCAATGTACCCAGATGAAGACTCTTCCTCTGAGGACGACTACCTCTGAACACACTTCTGCAGAATATGTGTTTTACATCTTCAGATGCACAATTTAGGTACCGTTTATTACGTTTTGTGAGTCGAATTGAAACTGGAATGGCTTCTATGCATCCCCAACTGCTCTAAACAAGCAGCGTTTGGGTTATTTATATGTAAATGCACTAAGAAAACAATATGCGCACGACTTCCTGGAGAGTATTTGATTGATTCTTTTTAATGGCGGCAAAAAAAGGAGCTTTTATAATGGTTTAAATGTTTAGGATGTTGTGATTTAAACTGTTTGTAAAAATGTTTTAATTGTTGCACTCCAGGCCTTAATAGAATTATTTGGGAATATGAGTAGCTGCTTTTTTTTAACAGTACATGCCCAGCACTCATGTTCTGATTTGTTGCTATAACCTCATTTCCAGCTTAATAGAAGATTAAACTGAATACAGATTATATCAAGTGTGCTTTGGAAAGGAAAATGAGAATGCTGAAAATGAATGGCCTTATTTAAAAATGAATATGAAAATGCATCTGTGTTAACGCTTAAGGCTGATTTATACTTCTGCGTTGAGAGATCGGTGTGACCCACGGCGCCTGCCTTGCGTGTAGTCATGCATTTATACTTCTGCGTGCTGTTTGTGTTGCTCTGCAATAACACTTCTGAAACACTAGCTGGCAATAGGTGTTTATGTTCCTCTCTGTCGTGTTTCTTCACGCTACCTTAATGTAGAAGTAGCTAAAACTCAGAGGCGGGAACCGGCGGACATGCAACAACTTTAATCATAAGGTGAACACAAAACAAAAGTTTCCATCTGGAGCTCCTTCACGGGACTCCACACTTGTAAACACTCACTCCATCGGATCGCACAGCTCTCGGCCCCGCCCACACTTGTCAGCGCAACCAAGCCGACCAATCACAGAGCTTGCGTACGCGTCGTTGCGACGTGTAGCTACATTTTTTGAGAGGTCAGCAAGGACTATGCGACCGCACGAAGGCTGCACCAGAGCATACGCGTGCGCTTGACACAGAAGTATAAATCAGCCTTAAAAGCTGATGCCTATAATATCTTTGTCATATTTCACACTAAGGAAAGCAATGAAACAATATTTATGAATAAATACAGGACAACAAAAGCTTATTTTAGAAAGTCAGGTTTAGGATTGTGGTGTTAGTGCATCATGGTTAACCATGAGAATGAGATTTAGCATTTTCTTTTCAACACCAATTTACAAAAGTGATTTTATATACATTGAGAAAGCACGCTAAATGCTGTCAGTTTTTATTATTGACAAATGTCAGAATGTTTTCCTTCAAGACTTATTTTGACCTGTACTATTATTCATTAATTAATCCCAGATTTATTATTATTATTATTATTATAAACTGACAAATGGGTCAAACTTAATGATTTGAAGAATAAAATCAACGTATAACGATTTCAAATGACAGTATTTTGTGGCTAAAATTGGGTCTCTTAATACATCATTATTGCTCTAAAAGTTCCTGACAAGATTTTTGTTTTGACAAACTATTATTACACTCAGTACATTTTTTTAGAGGCTAGAATAGACCCTAAACATCCACAAGTTATTAGTTTTCAAAAAAAATGTTTAGATTGGATTTGCTTTTATTAATTAGTTAATTCACGGCCTTTATTTGCACCAAATATGTCCTTTTTTTCTAACTAACTGTAAGATCAGAATCTAACCTGAACACTGAATCGGTTTCTTGTGTTTGTGTGCTAATTAATGAACAATTAAAGGGATAGTTCACCCAAAAATGAACATTATCACTCTTTCCTTGGTTGAGACCTGTTTGAGTTTCTTCTGTTGAACACTAAAGAAGATATTATGAAGAAAGCTGAAAACCTGTAACCACTGACTTCTATAGTAGGAAAAACAAATACTATGGAAGTCAATAGTTACAGGTTTTCAGCATTTCTCAAAATATCTTCTTTAGTGTTCAACAGAAGAAACTCAAAGGTTTATAACCACTTGAGGGAGAGTAAATAGCGAGTACATTATATTGTTGGGTGAACTACCCCTTTACTACCGCCACTCTTTTATGTAAAGGCACCATGTTAAAATAAACATTTTATAATAAACATTACTGTAAAAATAAGTGCAGCATTTCTTCTGTGGATCATAAAGTAAACATGGATTTAACACTTTCATTTGTGTGTCGTTCTTAACCATCACATAAAAAATACTCAAGTAATTTATAGTAAAAACTATAGTGTTATTGAACAATGTTTTTTTTATATACTGTGTTAGTATTTACAAGATGTTGCTAATGAATGTTAAAGCATACTGTAGTATTAACTAGTTAACTAATGAACTGTAATAAATACTGTAGTATACTTTAGTTTTTACTACAGTAAACTGATATTTTACCCTATAGTTATAAAAAATTACAGTATTGGGTCATTTGTTTATATTGCTGCATTTCCACAACTGGGCAGCATGGTGGCACAGTGGGTAGCACAATTGCCTCACAGCAAGAAGGTCGCTGGTTCAAGTCCTGGCTGGGTCAGTTGTCATTTCTGTGCGGAGTTTGCATGTTCTACCCGTGTTCGCGTGGGTTTCCCCCACAAGTCCAAAGACATGCGCTATAGGTGAATTGGGTAAGCTAAATTGTCCGTAGTGTATGTGTGTGAGTGAGTGTGGATGTTTCCCAGTGATGGGTTGCAGGTGGAAGGCCATCCGCTGCGTAAAACATATGCTGGATAAGTTGGTGGTTCATTCTGCTGTGGCGATCCCAGATTAATAAAGGGACTAAGCCGAAAAGAAAATGAATGAATTACCACAACTTTAAAATCGCCACAACATATAAATCCAAGTACTTTAGTATGGTCCAAAAACACTATAGTATGTTTAAGCATATACACTACCTGACAAGTCTTGTCGCATATCCAAGTTTTAGGAACAACAAATAATAACTTGACTTCTAGTTTATCATTTGGTATCAGAAGTGGCTTATATGAAAGGCAAAGGCCTCTAGATTACGCTTATTTTACCACAATAAAATATGATCATGCCTTGATTTGTTATTATTTAACAGTAAGGTCTGTCAGTATAATGTACAATGTATAATAATGTCCAGTATAGAATATAAAGTCACGGTGCAGTGGAAAAAGAATGAATATTGTGTATGACTCCCATGAGCTTGGAGGACTGCATCCATCCATCTCTGCAATGACTCAAATCACTGATTAATAAAGTCATCTGGAATGGCAAAGAAAGCGTTCTTGCAGGACTCCCAGAGTTCATCAAGATTCTTTGGGTTCATCTTCAATGCCTCCTCCTCCATCTTTCCCCAGACATGCTCAATAATGTTCATGTCTGGTGACTGGGCTGGCCAATCCTGGAGCACCTTGACCTTCTTTGCTTTCAGGAACTTTGATGTGGAGGCTGAAGTATGAGAAGGAGCGCTATCCTGCTGAAGAATTTGCCCTCTCCTGTGGTTTGTAATGTAATGGGCAGCACAAATGTCTTGATACCTCAGGCTGTTGATGTTGCCATCCACTCTGCAGATCTCTCGCACGCCCCCATACTGAATGTAACCCCAAACCATGACTTTTCCTTTACCAAACTTGACTGATTTCTGTAAGAATCTTGGGTCCATGCGGGTTCCAGTAGGTCTTCTGCAGTATTTGTGATGATTGGGATGCAGTTCAACAGATGATTCATCAGAAAAATCCACCTTCTGCCACTTTTCCAAATGATCAACTAGAAGTCAAGTTAATATTTGTTGCTCTTATAACTGGGATCGACCACAAGACTTTTGTCAAGTAGTGTACACATCAAACATACAGATTTTTTAACATGCTGTACTCTAAGTCTGCTAAAATGCTATTGATGGTACAAGTAGCAATAAAGACAACAAACCTTTATCAGAAAATCATTTAAGATCAGTTTACAATCATTTTTTACAGACATAAGTTACATTAAGACAGATTAAATAGAAATGACGCTAGGCATTGCATTTTTATACAGGCAGGAATGTTTCATCATCATCACCTCCTCATGGAAACACTTGTCTTTACATGCAAACCAGTTCATCTCAAATGAAAATGACCATTTACTCACACTGGTGTTGTTCATGTGAGGTATGTTCTCTGTATTTCGGACCACACATGTAAATAAATAAATACAAATATCGCCCCCGTGCGTCCATATAACGAGAATAGCGGCTATCGTTATTTAATCGCAGACTTCCTAAACGCAAAAATGTCAGTTAATGATCTCAAGCAACACACGCTAACGTTACATATCCTCAGTTTTCTGTGTATAAAACAGCATTTGGTGGAGAAAAAAAACCCGACGGAAATCTAAAGGACTATTTAACGAACAATTTTAAGCTATGTGCGTTCATGAGATCCTGTTAGCGCGGGAAATACGCGACATAAATAAATAAATCAAAATGTAGTGAGAAATCAAGGTAAGTTAAATAAAAAGCAACTAAATACAGATTACTTTCTGCAACGCATACAGTAACCTACAGGCCTAGCAAAGATAATCTTATCAGATCCTGTACTGAAGCTTTGACCTGGAGCTATTCAAACCAAGAAGAAAAGAAAAGGGTTTTCCAAATCGTGTTTTTATTCATGATGATTTCTCTGTTTACATATCTCTGGCTCCGGATGGCCAGTCCTCCACTGCACCTTGGTCCCACATTCATTTCAATGAATGCGCTACCCTGTACTAAAATGGCGGCTCTATTGACGCATTCCTTCCAATAGACAACAACAGCGTAGCCGACATCTAATGTAAATATCTATGCTATATGCACAGCTAGTGTTTTTCAGCCAATGATAAACTTCCGGTGAAAGCTTTACGTGACTATTTTCAATTTCATAAACTTCCTTTTACAGCATCGATGTTGTAATGTAATTAAAATACATTCGGTTAAATAGACTTCAGCATTCATTTAGTTAAGCGTAAAACGAGATGAAAGACCGTGTAAGCGCTAGCGCAGTCAGGATCAGCAGGCGAGCGCAGAAACTCCATTGAAAATACAGAAAGACCGGAAGCGATGAGGCTGGCTGGCTAAAATTAAAAGTCCATGTGCATATACCCCGTTGGCATAGATATATACACTAGATATCGCATACGGACCCTGAGCATGCGTCAATAGCGCCGCCACATTTGTACAGTGCTCCCAGGACAAATGTCATTCAACCGCACTAGTCAAGACAGTGTGCCAATGTGAAGATGCTGGACTTTAGCGCTGCTTACGGGTGTAGTAACGAGCAAACAAAGAAAACAAAGCACAAAGGCAGAACATTTCATAGGTAAGATTTCGTTTTTTACATGTTACAAACTTTTGTGCTCAACAAGTAACGTCATTGATGATAATACAGTCTCTTACTGCACTGAACATAAGGCAAAGTAGCACCAACTTGCACTGAATTCTAGGCTTATGCTAGTATTGTTGAGTAAAATAAGCAAACAATGAAAAAGAAATATGACGACAAGACGCTGCACTGCTAGAAACTTGTGTTATTGTCGGCTAAGTGAACGAGTCGTTCATAACGGGGATATATTCACAAACGAATCGCTCCCTCCGTTAGAATCGGAAGTGAAAGCAGGAGAGGGGGTGTGTTTCAGGACACGGATTAGATCAAATTTAACAGGGAGGGAGGATAATACATTTCCATGCACACAAACACACACTTTATCGGCAATGCCCGTGCGGTCACTGATCCATCGATGTAGAAAAGTGATGTAAAATTATAATTTTCGTAATTACATTTTTTTGCGTACTGACCACCGGGGGAAACTCCCGATCATAGATATATGTATATATGTGTATGTCTCTGGATGATCAGTCCTCCACTGCACCTTGGTCCCGCATTCATTTCAAAGCGCTACCCTGTACTAAAATGGCGGCTCTATTGACGCATTCCTTCCAATAGACAACAATAGGCCAGGCGACATCTAGTATATCTATGCCCCGTTGGAGGTACGTCAGAAGACTGACACCTTCACGTGGTGCCCCGACAAATGATAAAAGGTATCTTTTTCCATGTTAAAATTAGTTTTTGTCCTAACCATCTGCGACAAGGACACCCAAATATCTATTTTAGAAATGGGGTCTATTTTCCGCAATGTCGCGGCAAAACAAAAGCCTATTCTACTATTACAAGGATCACCTCAGGTACAGAATACGTGCTTTGTTCAGTGTTAAATGCCAATGTCATTATATATGACATTTATTGCCATACTACTGAAAGCAGCAGCTGATAGTTCACCTCAGATATTGAAAATAAATTCAGCAGGTTTGAAAATGAAAGTCAGAACTGCGACTGTCACTCAAACCACATCTGTCACTCAGCCTATGTACTTAACGTTAAATATGTATTAAATAAAGTTAAATATGTATTTTTTAAAATATAACCTACCATTTCATTGCCAGTGCAGTGGTTGAAATGTAAACCTTTCTGTCATGTAGCGTCGCGTTTGGTGCTGGAATCTTGTCGCGTGTTGATAGGACACGCTGTGAAATAAAAGTCTCAGCAACTTCCGGTTCACGACTTTAAATTTTGGTGGTTTTTTTTTATTGTTATTTATTTTTATTTATTTTAAAACAAACCCTATCGTACACTAGCAGAACATCTCAAATTTGCCACGTCTCACATGTGATTATTCTGTGATGCCTTTGTGTCATTTTTAGTCACCATTCACTGCCATTGAAAATCCACACAGCATGAAACAAAACCAGGGAGAGTAAATGATGACTTTCATTTTTATAAAGACCACATTTCTTCAGTTGCACATCTGCAGAATTATGAGGAGTGCTATGAAGGTGCTTGTTTTATTATAATCCTGGAAACTTCAGTCATTCAATAACAATCTATTTATAAAGTCCAGATTGTCGTTTCTGTCCTCCTGATTGTAAATGTTTGTCAAATTGATCACATCATGCAATGGATCTGACCTCTTAAATATTTGCAAACCACTCTGGATTAAATGCAATGACATATTTTATTTATTTTTACCATGCGTCATACCGCGGTAATCAGGCTATTCGGGTCTAAAATAGGCAAATAGAGTCTTTCATGATAAAAACGAACTTCACAGAAGCAACAAAAACTGGATGATGGATTCATCAAATGCCACCAGTTCAGAAAATACATCTGGAATCCTTATATAAAATATAATAGTGACATTTTACAATACGGGCTCATTCGTTAACATTAATTACATGTCAAGAAGTAACAGTGAAAATAATCCTGAAGTATTTATTGATCGTGGCTGATGCTGATTTTAATGTTTTTAACTATTCATTCATTTTCCTTCGATTTAGTCCCTTTATTAATCAGGGGTCGCCACAGCGGAATGAACCGCCAACTATTCCAGCATATGTTTTACACAGCGGATGCCCTTCCAGCTGCAACCCAGAACTGGGAAACACCCATTACACACTCATTCACACACTCACACACTACGCTCAATTTAGTTTATTCAATTCACCTATAGCGCATGTGTTTGGACTATGGGGGAAACCGGAGCACCCGGAGGAAACCCACGCCAACACGGGGAGAACATGCAAACTCCACACAGAAATGCCAACTGACCCAGCCGTGACTCGAACCAGCGACTTTCTTGCTGTGAGGTGACAGTGCTAACCACTGAACCACCATGTCGAATGGCTAACATGAACTGACATAATTTTGCATTGCCAAAAGTGAGCAAAAATAAATAAATATGATAAATTTCCATTGCTTGTTGTTAATGTGCATGTATTAAAGGTTAACTAATGAGCCCTTATTGAAAGTGGTACCTATATCATTAACATGTGTCTGAATTACAGTAAATACCACAGTACATGGATTTCATGGTATTGCCACAGTATGAACTGTATTTCACCTCAGAATAAGAAATATTCTTATAAATATTATTATTCAATAAGAATTATTATTATTTAATTTTACATTATTCATAATATATCATCGAGTTTTGCGCACATTTTCCCAAAAAATTTCATCAATGCAAATTTAAAAAACAAAACATTTCATTTATAGGGCACCTAGTTTACCCCTTTTTCCAGATTTAATACAAGTCTTTGGTGTCTCCAGAATGTGTCTGTAAAGTTTCAGCTCAAAACACCCATCAGATTATTTATTAGACCTTTCAGAAGTTTGTCATTATTAGCTCTGAGCATCTTGTAGCTGTTTTGGTGGACTGTGCCTTTAATGCTAGTTCTCCTCCTTGAGTGTGCCTCAATCTCCGCCTCAGCTGCGTCAGATAAACAGCACAGTGACAGACATGAAGCAGATCTCACGTAACGTTTGTGAGAAATATTACAGTAAGAACTTTCCCAATGATTATTTGATGTATTTGTAGTGGTTAATGAGACACACACAATGTCGTTACAAAGTTCACACACACACACACACACACACACACACACACACACACACACACACACACACACACACACACACACACACACACACACACACAGACAGCGCGCGCGTTTAGCTTTGCACTGTTTTTGCACGCAAATGTGACAGGATACACATTAATATCCACTGCTGTATGGATATCCGTTATGTTAATGTTCAAAATAAACCTGATTTAACGTCCACAAACCGGGATTGAAGCATCTTCTTTTATAATTGTACTGATATGCGGCTGTGGTAATAAAATAAAGCTGAAGTAAATCGCTGTAATTCATTACAAACATGCACTTTTAAACACGTGTTAAACTTGTAAAGCTCACTCTTGATCACATTTGATGATGATTGATGATCCTAGCGAGCTGAACAGATCTTTTATTCCCGGTTGCTTTGCGCACGTCCTGTCTTGTTGATATGATTATAAAACCGCACTCCTACGTCACGTTGCGGTCGGTCTCAAAATGGGAGGGATTTGGATGCTATTTTACATCAGGAAATTTTCAAAAAGAGACTTATTGTATTTATATCACCCCAATATGACAGTGGACACACTATACATACACACAGTTCTGTCCCAACAGCTTACAAAAGATGATTTTCATCATAGGTGCCCTTTACAAAAACAAAAAAATGGCTGAATAAAAAAACTTTATGGAAATTTTGGGAAAATGTGCTAATTGTAATTCTTAATACATATTTAATAACTAATTTGATGGTGAAATGCAGCTATTATCATCAGATTTCTGCTGTCACTCAGATCCAAAACTAGAGTTGATTCCTCAATGGTGTTGATGATGTTTGGGTGATGATATAAGAGCATCTCATATCAGTGTTCATCATACATACAGTGATGTGTTTCAGTCTCTGAGCTCAATCCTGGAGCAGACGCCACTGTGAAGAACAGTTTCAAGAGAATCACTGATCCCCAGCTCAAGCTCTGTGTGTGTGTGTGTGTGTGTGTGTGTGTGTGTGTGTGTGTGTGTGTGTGTGTGTGTGTGTGTGTGTGTGTGTGTTCAGACGGGTGGCTCTTCACAGATGGTGGGCAGGTTTGTAGTGGCAGGTGAGTTGTGTGTTTCTGTGTGTGTGTGTGTGTGTGTGTGTGTGTGTGTGTGTG
>CAIGQV010018227.1:3156955-3170626 GCA_903798115.1 Danio jaintianensis
TGTGTGTGTGTGTGTGTGTGTGTGTGTGTGTGTGTGTGTGTGTGTGTAGAAGCAGCAGAGATCCAGGGCGTCCGCTGGAACCCTCTGTTCTCGGAGGGTCCGTCTCTCTCTCTGGCCCCTCTGCATGTGCATGTGTTCTCGGTCCCCGTCTGACCCTCATCTGTGTGTGCAGAGCTGAGCGACGTCTGGTCCGTCTCCAGCATCAGTGTCAGAGGAGAAACACACAACTCGCCTGCCACTACAAACCTGCCCACCATCTGTGAAGAGCCGGCCGTCTGAACACACACACACACACACACACACACACACACACACACACACACACACACACACACACACACACACACACACACAGAGGACATGCAGGTACAGACACACACAGGCACACACAAAACTGTTACACCTATATATATATATATATATGACACACTTGAAGACAAAATGATTCGCCCTCCTGTGAATTTTTTCTTTTTTAAATATTTCCCAAATGATGTTTAACAGTTTCAGGAATTTTTCACAGTATTTCCTATAATATTTTTTCTTCTGGAGAAAGTCTTATTTGTTTTATTCCTGACTCTCTGTGGTTGTTAAAAATCCCAGGATGTCCTTTGAAAAAGAGTAGGGGTTTAACCCCGGCATCCTGGCCAAATTTGCCCACTGGCCTCTGTCCATCATGGCCTTCTAACCATCCCCATATTATAATTGGCTTCATCACTCTGTCTCCTCTCCACCAATCAGCTGGTGTGTGGTGTGCGGTCTTGCACAATATGGCTGCCATCGCGTCATCCAGGTGGATGCTGCACTCTGGTGGTGGATGAGGAGATTCCCCCCAATGTGTAAAGCACTTTGAGTGTCCAGAAAAGTGCAATATAAATGTAAGGAATTAATTAATTAATTAAATATATTATGTTCAGAAATGTGTTGAAAAAAATCTTCTTTCCATTAAACAGAAATTGGAGACAAAAATATAGAGGGGGGCTACTAATTCAGGAGGGCTAACAATTCTGACTTCAAAAGTGTGTGTGTTTATATATATATATATATATATTAATTAAGACACCACTGACACCAAAAGACCCTCTGGACTTATGGTGTGTTTGAGTAAAACGTCAGAAGAGTTAATATTTGGTGGAAAAAGCCTGATTTGTTGTTTTGATCAACTGCTAACTCTCTCTAAAAACACAACAACTCATTCATTCATTCATTTTCATTTCGGCTTAGTCCCTTTATTAATCTGGGGTCGCCACAGCGGAATGAACCGCCAACTTATCCAGCATATGTTTTACGCAGCGGATGCCCTTCCAGCTGCAACCCATCACTGGGAAACATCCATACACATTCATTCACACACATACACTATGGACAATTTAGCTTACCCAATTCACCTATACCACATATTTTTTTGGACTTGTGGGGGAAACCGGAGCACCCGGAGGAAACCCACGCGAACACGGGGAGAACATGCAAACTCCACACAGAAACGCCAACTGACCCAGCCGAGGCTCGAACCAGCGACCTTCTTGCTGTGAGGCGAACGTGCTACCCACTGCGCCACCGTGACGCCCACACAACAACTTAATAACACTAAATGACTATGCATATCTTTTTTATTTTGAAAACGTGTATCAGACCTTCATAGAATAAAATAAATATGAACATTTTACCCAAACAGATAAATAAATCTCATACATCACTCGTCAATGCACATCAACTATAACACAAAAAAGGATCCACAAGGCCATTCTCACAGGCTGTGCTCAGAATGTAAAACCTCAAGTATACACTGTGTACATTTGAAACAGTAGTGTGTCACTTATGTCTGAACTCATGTTGCCACAATCATCTCAATTTATTATTTTGCATTTTAATTCTGTGTACAATCCTTTTCGTTTGTATTATTCTATAAATGATGGTGATAGAGGAGATTGTGTAGAGATATTCCATATTCTCATAAATTACTGTGATATAATATTGTGCTGTTCTGAAATCAGTCTGTGATGTGGACGGCACATGTAGGACAACATGCCGAAAACCTCCTCAACTCACCTGTCCTGAACTTGCTGTAGGGCCCGTTTTCATTCACCTGTCGACTGCCGGACCAGAACGGCAGACCTCGCTCACGCCACCTGCAGGACACACACACACGCTCAATTTATCATATACAATATACAGCCTTACTGTAAAATCATGATGAGATCAATTATTATTTTTACAGAATATTGCGGTGTTTAATATCTATGACTGAACTATGCTCTTAAATTTATGCGTCATCATGCAGTGTTCAGCATAAATGAGTTCACCCCTCACAGATCTCTCTTTTACATTCATATTTTATACATGGGGGTGGCTTAGTGGTTAGCACTGTCGCCTCACAGCAAGAAGGTCGCTGGTTCGAGTCCCGGCTGGGCCACTTGGCATTTCTGTGTGGAGTTTGCATGTTCTCCCCGTGTTGGCGTGGGTTTCCTTCAGGTGCTCCGGTTTCCCCCACAAGTTCAAAGACATGCACTATAGGTGAATTGGGTAAGCTAAATTGTCCGTAGTATATGTGCGTGAATGAGTGTGTATGGGTGTTTCCCAGTACTGGGTTGCGGCTGGAAGGGCATCCGCTGCGTAAAACATATGCTGGAATAGTTGCCGGTTCATTCTGCTGTGGCGACCCCAGATAAATAAAGGGACTAAGCCAAAGGAACATGAATGAATGAATTGTATACATGATACTTTTCAATAATATATTTGCGCATATACATTAGATTAGACAGTACCAAAGCCAAAACTGGCACTAATTTAACTAAAGACTGAAGATCACAGTGCAAAAATGACACCCAAATTAACATGATGGGGGAAAATATAAAAAAAAAAATCATAAACAGGAAATAAATAAATATATTTATATAAATTTTATTGAAATTTTGCAGTTTGCCATTTATTTGCAATAACTTTTTTATTGCATCATCTTTCTAATCTTAAAGATGCTCGGTGACCAAACTGTTGCCACACAACTGTGTTTAAATCCCTTATTAAAGTGATATTTGCATAATTTTTAATTATGCTCAGCTTTAAAGCTGAACTCACCAGTGGAAAATGAAAACAGCGGTGATGAAGAAAGCAGAGACGATATTGGTGAGGATCCACATCAGATTGTACTGATCTGGAGTCTGTGTGAGGGAAACAGAGACATTTACTGACCATTTTTACTGACATTTAGAAAATAATGCAAAAGTTCTGTGCAAATTCTAGTTAATGTATGTACTAACATGAACTAAGAATGAACAACACTTGTACAGCATTTACAAATCATATCACAACATCATTTACTCATGCATTATTAAAATCCAAAGTTTTACTTGTTATCATTAGTTAATGTTAACAAACGAACAATTACTGACTTTATTTCATTAACTAACATTAACAAAGATGAATAAATACTGCAGTAAATGCATTTATCATGAAATATGTTTCATGTAAAAAGAAGAGATATGTAAAAGAAGAATTAAGTTGAAGTAATAAACGAATGATTTATGTGGTAATAGGGTGGAGAAAATATTAAGCTTGCGCTTCATCCCGCTCCATTTCGACCATGATGAAATGTATTTTGTTTAAAGAATTGTTTTAAGTGTATGATTTTATTTATTTTTGTTAGAAATAAATAAATCAAATTAAATCGATCGTTGTATGTTCATGTTAGTAAATACATGAAATAACATTATTTCACGGTTGTCTGGAATACTTGATTCTGATTGGTCAGTTGTGATATTTCAAGGTATTTTATTCCCAGATAAAAACAGCTGAAACTGACACACGCTCATCCAGGTACTTTCAATCATCTTGATCCATATTTATATGCTAGTCTGTTGCTGTTTTTGATGTTTGGCGCGATCTTGTGACTGAATAATTAATAATTTTTGCATTTTGTGGCAAGTAAAAGGATCAAGTACATCCAGGATGGTTGTGTCCCTTTAGTCTTATACTGCCAATAATCTGCGATAACCGCCTGGATGTACAGTTGAAGTTGAATTATTAGCCCTCCTGTATATTTGTTTCACCCAATTTTTGTTTAACGGAGAGAAGTTGTTTTTTTTTTCAACACATTTCTAAACATAATAGTTTTAATAACTGATTTCTTTTATCTTTGCCATGATGACAGCACATAATATTTGACTAGATATTTTTTAAGATACTAATATTCAGCTTAAAGTGACATTTAAAGGCTTAACTAGGTTAATTAGGGTAAAGTTAGGGTAATTAGGCAAGTCATTGTATAACAGTGGTTTGTTCTGCAGACAATTGAAAACAATTATTGCTTAAGAGGACTAATAATATTGACCTTAAAATGGTTTAAAAAAAAATTAAAAACTGCTTTTATTCCAGCCGAAATAAAATAAATAAGACTTTCTCCAGAAGAACAAATATTATAGGAAATACTGTGAACAATTCCTTGCTCTGTTCAACATCATTTGGGAAATATTTGAAAAAGAAGTTCACAGGAGGGCGAATAATTTTGACTTCAGCTGTAGTTTATCCCCTGCTTAACTAATGGAGCATTATTTTGAAGTGCTACCCAAATGTGCAATGGAAACGTGTAGAGTTCATTGTCTTCTGTGATCTGTACAGTAGTGTGGACTCACCATGAGAAACACGGGCCGCTGCAGTTTCTTCAGGACGTGCAGGGCGTTTGTGGTGACCGAATGAACGCCAGCACACCACGCTAATGAATATAACCACGGCTGACTGATCACATACAGGTTTGTGCTGATGTTCACTGATGCGTACTTTCTGAAAGCAGAAGACATGCGCTTTATGATTATTATGAAGATTCAGACTTCACTGGAACAGTCCACTCCTTTATTTCTTTGGAAATAGGCTCATTTTACAGCTGTAAATTAAATGTATGCGCAAAACTCAATGCAATGAGTCAAAGTGAACAAAATCATCACTTTCTGATGAACTGGCAGCAAATATCAAAAAGAGAAATTGAATTTGCTGCAGTAAGAGAAGCTGTGCAAGTCTTCTTATATGATAAATGACTTGCACCTCAGAAGACAATTGCCAAAAAGAAATGAATGCAATGCTGTGGCTTTTGGAGGCGTGAGACGCTCAAGACAGTTCTGGAGGGAATAATAATATAATAACATTAATACTGAAATGGTTAAGGCATTTTAGAATGAGCAAATCAACATTTCAGATGTTTTACAATGTACTCCAAATGCTGGTTTGTCCATTCACACACATTCTTATCATCACATGATCTCTTAAAACAAAATCACATGACTTTTTTTAATGCGCATACTGGAATTTGTTCAGGAAAAATGTTTCCATCGTAGTTTATGTGCATTTTTTCTTATGGAAAAAAGATTTATGCTACTCAGTTGTGTGTATATGTTTTTTATGCGCATTTTAAAAATGTATGCACATCCTGGCATTTGGGTGGCATGGTGGCTCAGTGGTTAGCACTGTGGCCTCACAGCAAGAAGGCCGCTGGTTCGAGTCCCAGCTGGGCCAGTTGGCATTTCTGTGTGGAGTTTGCATGTTCTGCCCGTGTTGGCGTGGGTTTCCTCCGGGAGTTCCGGTTTCCCCCACAGTCCAAACACATGCGCTATAGGTGGATTGAATTAACTAAATTGGCCGTAGTGTATGAGTGTGTGTATGAATGTGAGTGTGTATGGGTGTTTCCCAGTACTGGGTTGCAGCTGGAAGGGCATCCGCTGTGTAAAACATATGCTGGATAAGTTGGCGACCCCTGATGAATAAAGGGACTAAGCTGAAGAAAAATGAATAAATGAATCTTGGCATTTTTTAATGCGATAATCCAAAATGTGCATAAAATAGGTGGATGGAAACATACTGTAGCTAGTGCCGTACCGTATCTGCTCCTGGGACATGTAGCTGTAATGCAGGTTGAGTCTGACGATGTGTTCCTCCTGCAGCTCCTCTATGGAGGCGTGATCTCCAGACGTCTGCTGCAGCTCCGGGTCCAGCTCCTGCACCACACTCCTCTGATCATCCGGCAGCCACAACACCTGACACAACGCACACCACAAATCAGACACTTTTACAAATTTGCAATATGCATATTGTTGAGTATTGCAATAGCGATATTTCTCACGATATAACACTTCCCTAGAGAAATGCTATTTTTATTATTATTAGCTATGCTTTAAATCATTTATTTTTTTATGATATTAACATAAACAGGTAAAAGATAATATTCAGATCTAATTAATTCTAATTTAGACTGAAAAATGGTGTCAAGGTTGAAACATTTAGTCTTTAAAACACTATGAATGAGTGAAAACCTGACTCTGATTGGCGGTAAAGTCTAGAAGGGATACAGCTGCAGATACTCTCATCAATATAGTGTAATATTTGTGACACTGTACAACAATAATTAATATTTTTACATTACTGTGAGGGTTGGGGTAAGCGTTAATAAACTAAATCTAATGGGTAATTTAATAAATAATATGAATGATACTCTGTATATTTACTGTTTTTATATTACTGTGAGGTTTAGGGTTGGGGTAGGGGTAGATGTTAATAAAATACAATTGAATGGGTAATTTAATTAATGATATAAATAATTCTCGTTAAATTCTGGCTACAGCTGTATCCCTTCTGGATTCGCCTTTGGGTTGCTCCAGCCAATAGCAGAACAGCAACTACTAGGGGGCGGGGTTTAAGATAATACAGCCCCATCTGATTGGTCTAATTTTAGATAAAAATAAACAATGCATAAAATAAATGTAATTTATCACACATGTCTCTGATACTTATATTGCGCATACTATTATGACAATAATGATCATTTTGCCATATATTGTGCAGTACCATATTTTAGTCTATTCTATGTTCTAACCAATCAGGTTGAAACACCTATATGTATGACACAGTTAGTGACATTATGTTAAAGTAGAATTGTTGATGATTTGAGATTGTAAGCAGAGCGGTCTATGAACTGTGTGAGTGTTGCTCATGTCTGCTCGTGAAAATGCAAATTACCCTCAGTAAACTTTTTTTGACTGAATCTTTGACTCCGGCTTTTCTTCATCTGACAGACTGGTCATTTTTAGGTTAAACTGTCAGTCCCCAACAACATCACCAAATAAACAAAGCTGCACATTTCAATGCACTTCAGGAGACCTTTAAAAACGGATATGCAAAATGCCACAAGGCCGCATGACATGACATTATGGTGCCATTTTAATAACTGGTGATCCACCTGGCTAGAGTTGATGAAGGACTCGTTGTGTATGACCTCCAGGGTGCGAGTGATCCACGTGTCCCGGTACGGGTGACCTCGAGGCGGACGTCTGAGGTCAAAGATCACCAGTCTCTGGTGCTGAGCGGCCAGATTCAGGAACTCTTTCAGGGTCGGCACCGTTTGATTCTGGACCTCGATCTTCTCATTCACATTAAGAGAAGAGGCCGTTCTGAAAGGATCCCTCTGAGAGAAGAAAGAGCGATGAGGATTTGACTGCACTGTAAAAAGCGATTAGTTGACTTTACTTAAAAAAAAGAGAGTAAACTTGTTGCCTTATAATTATTAAAGTCTGGAAGCTGGAACCGTATATATATATATTTTTTTTTCGTATTGTGATGCAGTTCCTAGAGCAACCGAATATTAAATGAGCAAACAGTGGGCGTGGCTTGTTTTTTGTACTGCAAGCTGATTGGATGTAGTAAAGTAGGCATTTCATTCTGAAAGATGGGGAAAAGGGTTTGTGAAGCGTTATTAGAACCTAACAGACTCCTCCTCATCACCATTTCTGTTTGATGTCAAAACTGGCAGCTGGAGGGGCGTGGTTAAGTATGTTAGCCACACCCAATACCTCAGACAGACGTAATCTGAGAATTTAACTGAAAACAAACAGGAAGTGCACAGATTAATTGTTCATCACAAAACTAGCAATGTGAGCTAACAAAATCATGTGGTTAGTTTTGATTTCATGTGTACTTTAAGTAAACAAACTGTGTATAATTATAAAAGTTAAGTCAATGGGTTTACTGATTTTTTTTTAAGTAAAACCAACTTGTTGCTTTTAAGGCAACGGGTTTACTCACTTTTTTAAAGTAAAGTAACTAATCACTTTTTACAGCGTGGGTGAGCTTTTGCAGGATATTATAATGATATTTACAATGCCAGTCAAAAGTTTGAGATCAGTGCTTATGTTTTAAAAGAAGGCAGTTCTGCTCCCAAGGCTGCATTTATTTGATCAAAAAATGTCATTTAATTTCAAGTGTATTTGTATAGCGCTTTTCACAATACTTATTGTTTTAAAGCAGCTTTACGCACATTATTGCATTACACAGTCAAAAAAGTTAAGGTTATTAATTACCACAACTTTATTAGTTACTAATAACTTTAATTAACTAGAGGTAACTTAAGTAACTAATAGCTTTTAACAGTTATTATATATAAACATAGTTAAACTGTAAAAATAATACAGTAAAAACTGTTAAAATGATCAAATATTATTACAATTTTTAATAACTTATTTTCTTATTGAATGCAGTTTCAAATTAAATTTATTCCTGTGATTCAAAGCTGAATTTTCATTGAAGCTCATTAATATTCATGACCATTCCAAATATGGTCAACATGGAGCTTCTGATGCTAGGGATATTTTTATGGGAAATAAATGAGCATATAAAACCATTTCTGGAGATTTTTTTCAACGTACCTAATTTACATACCCACTGCTGTATTTAGATATCAGAGAACAATTTATTGCAAACATATTGCGATACTAATACGATATGAATATGAAAATATGGACCATGTGGGCAGGTTGTCTGAAGTTTTTTTTTTTTATGTTTTATGTTCTATGTGCTGTGTTATTATGTGCTTTATGTGTTAAACACCTGAGGATGATAACATTGCAGATCAATTTCCCCATGGTTATTAATAAAGTTACCGTAACTTATTATATCATATAATCTTTAATATTCTGAATAAGGGAGTGATGCTAAAGTGCATGAGGCTGAGCATGAGCAGCGGTCTGAGTTTTAGGGTTGATCCTCCTGCAGAGTCTCATTCCAGCCTCAATCCTTTAATCCCAATTGATTCCTCGTGGATTTAGGAGGGATTCTGAGGTTAATTAAGAGGCCAGGAACCCAAACATACATGATGTGCACTGCATTATCATTTTCATTGCAGTACGAAGGGTTTTTATAAAGCATAAGGGGGTTCTGTTTGTTCTTAGTCTGGTTTGACTGCAAGATCTTAAAACGTTTGACTTGGTTATTTCTGCATTTTCAATTTTCAGTTTAAGTTTACATAATTTTTTGGCATTTCAGCTTTAGTTATTTTAGAGCATCAACTTACACTAAAAGAAACATATTTGATATTTCTTTCTAGTACCAGAAACGGTTGAATTTTTATGGTTTTAGTGAACTATAAAAATATTAGTGTGTTGTCTATGAGGAAATATATTTTCATTCATTCATTCAATTTCTTTTCGGCTTAGTCCCTTTATTAATCTGGGGTCGCCACAGCGGAATAAACCGCCGAAATAGATTTTATTACGTATAATTTTCCAGAGAGAATAATAAGTGGCTAGAAATAATAACATAGCCAGGGTTAAAATCAATTTATTAATTACTATTATTAATATTATTGATAAAAAATAAGAAATATGTAATTATTATAAAATTATTAAAATAACCCTTTTTTGCAGTTATATACAGTTAAAGACAAAATTATTAGCCATCCTGTGAAATTTCACAAACAATATTATGTTGAAACTGTATATTTTTGTATATCATTTCATAAACATCTACATGCCATACATGTATATCTATTATTGCATAGAAACTATATATATATAGCTTTATTTTAATTTTAGGTACATTTCATTATGTAATATTAATTTAAGTACCTTGTATTATTTGTATCAATATTGTATGAATGTATTAACTAAGCTCTGGTTTCCCCCACTGTCCAAACACATGCACTATAGGTGAGTTGGGTAAACTAAATTGGCCATAGTGTATGAGTGTGTGTGTGTCTGTGTGTGTGTGTGAATGTGAGAGTGTATGGGTGTTTCCCAGTACTGGATTGCAGCGGAAGGGCATCCGCTGCGTAAAACATATGCTGGAATAATTGGCGGTTCATTCTGCTGTGGCGACCCTTTGATAAATCAGAGACTAAGCCGAAAGAAAATGAATGAATGAATGTATTAACTAAAGTTATTAAATATTTTTATGAATTCATATTATATTTATAATTTATATGAATTTATAAAAACAGCTGTAGTTATGTTTTTCAAGAAGGTCACTGTATTCTGTATAGTGTATAAATGGCAGTATTATAAACCCAGCCGGCGACGCGGTGGTGCAGTGGGTAGCACGTTCGCCTCACAGCAAGAAGGTCGCTGGTTCGAGCCTCGGCTGGGTCAGTTGGCATTTCTGTGTGGAGTTTGCATGTTCTCCCCGTGTTCGCGTGGGTTTCCTCCGGGTGCTCCGGTTTCCCCCACAAGTCCAAAGACATGCGGTATAGGTGAATTGGGTAAGCTAAAATTGTCCGTAGTGTATGTGTGTGAATGAGTGTGTATGAATGTTTCCCAGTGATGGGTTGCAGCTGGAAGGGCATCCGCTGCGTAAAACATATGCTGGATAAGTTGGCGGTTCATCCCGCTGTGGCGACCCCAGATTAATAAAGGGACTAAGCCGAAAAGAAAATGAATGAATGAATGAATAAACCCAGCCAGACTGATGAGCAGAACAGAAGTTTCTGGATGCTCACCCGCAGAAACCAGGATCCAGCACTGAGCATCTCCAGCTCTGCCCAGGTGAACATGGCCGCCAGAGAGTCCGTCCGGTTGGGAAAGACTTCATGCACGTTGGTCGTCCTCCTCAAGGTGCTGTCGTGCATCAGGAACGGGACGCCATCATAACTGCACACAGCAATATTACATTGCATTACATTTAAAATATTCACCTTATTCTTCACGTACGAGCAGGCGCAGCCATTTGAATCTTCTTGGCTCGAGACTTCCGGTCTCATTCACTTCCAGTCATTTTTAGACGTTAAAAACGGCTCGTTCTGCTGCTTGATGTTGCAAACTGATATTTTCTTATTATATTATTCTACTTTGTCTGTATAGTCATGCAAACACTTGTTTGTAGAGCAACTTGTTTGACCGTTTTCTGCCGTTTATTATTCCTAGTCATTTCTCCCATAGGCGACTGAATCGGAAGTTCTAAAACGAGCGCAAAAACGAGCGCACTTCCGCATTGAAGAATAAGGTCAATTGAGCTCATATTTCAGCAAACCCAAATGGAATGATTCTGCATGCAATGAAATTAATTTCAGTTTGTTTAAGGGATTTTTAACAGCATCATATTCTGCCAAAGCAGATAGAGGATTAAAAAAAAAATCACAACATAAATGTTAGTATTTTAAAGTAGAACTGTAATTTACAAATGTAATACATGCATTTTTATAAATTTGTGAATAAAATATTAGTTAAAAAAATATATATATATAAACTTTGTTCTTTCTTTCAAAATGTTTGTCTTTTCATCTAATATTTATATCGTATACCAGCATGATTTCATTTGAACCAAAAACCTGTTTTCACCTCATCTAATCCCTAGTCCACCATGAAGAAGCACAAAAACAATTCATCTGGTCGAATTAGCAACCTAATTCCACATAATAAGTTGGTCAAACACATGCAATAACTCTTGTTATCCAGATTAACCCGGTCTCAATCCATAGCTGACACTGATCTGCATTTGTCAGTGGGGTCAAAGGCTCTTATATCATCAATAATCCATAACACACTCGTTGACTTCTGTTCTGCTGCTTCTCCATCACTCAGTATGTTTACATGGACACCAATACTCCAATATTAAAGGGATAGTTCACCCAAAAATTTAAATTCTGCTAACAATTTTACATTATAAAAACGTTCCCATAACGTTTCCATTAAGTTTTGTTTGAACGCTATTAGAATGTGCAAAATGTCCAGTGTTTTAGATGATGTATTAACGTTATTGTTTAACGTTTTAAAAAGGTTTTTTGAACATTCTTAGAACTTGTTATAGTAATGATTAAACAGCTTTTAAATAATAAAATAAATTATTAAAAATGTTTTTAAAACGTTCCAACAAAAACACAATGATAACGTTTTTATCCTAACGTTTTTAGAACGTTCCATTCATAACTTAATGGTAACGTTTTTAATGCTAACGTTTTTAAAACATTCCCCCAACAACACAATGATAAAGTTTTTTTGCTAACGTTTTTAGAACGTTTATTAATTACAAATAACTTAAGGGAAACGTTCTACAAACATTATGCAAGAACGTTTTTTGAGAACTTTCAGATAACCTTTAGAGAACGTTAGCCAAAGTTACGAGAACATTACCTGTTAGCTGGGTTTTTATGTACCATTTACTTGTTTTAAAGCTGTTTGACATTCTTCTGTTGAACACAATAAAAAGCTGGAAACCTGTAAGCATTGACTTGCATAGTATTTGTTTTTCCTACTATGAAAGTCAATGGTTACTAGTTTTCAGCTTTCTTCAAATTATATTACTTTGTGTTCAACAGAAGAAAGAAACTCATAAAGACGTGGAGCCATTTGAGGGAGAGTAAATAGTGAGTACATTTTCATTTTTGGGTGAACTATCCCTTTAATATGATTAAGACAATACCCTGATTAAGAGTCTACAATGTAAACAGAGATTTTTGATGACCTTAATCTGACTAAGTCATAATCGTAGTAAACACAAATCAAATGAAGACATGTGGAGTATTCCTAATTTAATTGCATTAACGAAGAGCAGTACAGACATGTAAACACCGCAATCAAACTATTACTGTCACAATTAATGGTGGGATCATTTTCACAGCATAATATTCACTACTCTTGAGTACATTTACAAGAGCTACTTTTTACTTTAGTAGTATTTACAAGACACTTTTACTCTACTTGCGCTACATTTTTGGCAAGTAATGGTACTTTTACTTGAGTATGATTTTTCAGCGGTGCTAATATTATGCCTGATTTTCAACCCGATGCTAAAGATGATGGTTCAGATACAGCAGTGTTTTTCTGAACACATAATAAACACATGACTGGCAGTGTGGAGTCAGTGAAGCTGCGTGATTCAGACTGTAAACAGACCACACGTTCCCTCTGCCGCATCCACACTTCCTAGGGGGCCTCTGCGTTAAAGATGAGCGCTAACAGGATTAGTGCTCCGCTAATCAGCTTAACCTGAAGCAGTGACTCATCCAGGAGCGGTTATTTATAGTTCTGTTGGCGAAAACAGGCCTTTGTCCAGAAAAAAACGGCCTCATGAATGAGCGTCTCATTGATGCTGTGCTGATGATGTTTAAAGGGACACTCCACTTTTTTATTTTATTTTTTATTTTACAGCTCCACAAACTTAAACAGTTGAGTTTTACATTTTTAATAATTAATTTTATTTATAAAGGGCACCTTTCTGGACACCCAAAGTCGCCTTACAACAAACATGCCAAAAACAATTAATAAAACATTGTCAAACATAATTTAAAATATATGAAAATAGAGAAAGTTACACATACAAACACATCTTGAATATAAAATGATTTACCACGCTGCTAGTGTGTTTATCTCAAAGCTAGAATGTTTGTAGTATGATTTACCACACTGCTAGCATGTTTCCCTCAAAGCTGGA
>CAIGQV010018227.1:3185531-3200606 GCA_903798115.1 Danio jaintianensis
TATAAAACAAAGCTAGGCATAAAAAAGATGTTTTTGACCTCCAAATCGAAATAGTTTATCGGTATCGGTTAAAATTCTATATTAGTGCATCATCCCAACATAATAAAGTGTTATTAATTTTAACATTTTATTGACTACCAACAAAGCCCTGAACGGCTTAGCTCCCCAGTATTTGAGGGAGCTCCTTGTGTATTATAGCCCCTTACATCCACTACATTCAATTAATTCTGGACAATTGATTATTCCCAGAATATCAAAATCAACTGTAGGCGTTAGATCTTTCTCATATCTGGCACCTAAACTCTGGAACAGCCTTCCCAGCACAGTTCGGGAAGCAGACACGCTCTGTCAGTTTAAAACTAGATTAAAGACACATCTCTTTGCATTAGCATACACATAAAACACAAATGCTTTTGAAATACAAATCCTCTAAAGGATTGTTAGTCTGCATTATTTAGGGCAACCGGAGCCGGGAACACTTCCCAAAAGACATTATAATTTGAACAGCATCTGCGCTTATGTTAGTCTTTTTTTTTATTCCCGAGGTTTCCATAATCCTGGACCAGGCCGTATTCTGAGCAGCTGCTGTGGTGGTCATGGAGGCGTGGAGAGCATGAGACTGATTCCTGTAAGACCCCAGTGACAGACGAGTCTTCGCATTATCCTGAAAGGCCAGCCTGTACACCAGCCGGTGACCTCTCCCACCTGCAGCTTCTCCACGATAGACGTCCAGCGTTCTCCAGCCTCTGGTGCCTAGACTGCAGCTCTGCACAAGACGTTTGGCCATAGGAGAAATGGTCGTGCCTAACTGAGCCTGGTTTCTCTCGAGGTTTTTTTTCCTTCACTTTCGCCAATTGGTGAAGTTTGTTCCTCGCCGCTGTCGCCACTGGCTTGCATGGTTCGGGACTTGTAGAGCTGCGCATCGATGGATTTGCTCTTTAGTGTTTAGACTTTCAGCAGTGAAAATTAAACCACGTTGAACTGAACTACACTGAACTTCAACTCTAAAAACTGAACTGACACTGTTTCAATTTACTAGAACTTATATGTGAAGCTGCTTTGACACAATCTACATTGTAAAAGCGCTATAGAAATAAAGATGAATTGAATTGAATTGAATTATACTAAAAACGTTGAGCTTTTTGTTATTATACCTGATAAAGTAACTTATTTTTTGCATCTTATATCAATACTGTGATAATGCCGTTTATAAACATTGATAAAAGCTTCAGCAATTATCACAACAAGTAAAAAAAAAAAAGAGTTTTAGATTTAAATGGCACGTGATTCGTCAGAAACCATTCAAATATGCTGATCTGCTGCTCAAGAAACAGCTGGTACTCAAAACGTTTTTCAAAAAATGTAATTACTCCAATCTGACTGGTAGAGCAACATTTTGAGATGTTTATGATTCATAAGTAAAGACAAATGACTTGTTGCTGTGCATCACTGGCATTATCAGGGCACAGTGTAAGACTCATAGTCATTCACTTTTATGTACGCCAGGCATGATTTCCTGAATGGTAAAACAGTAATGCAATACATCAACAATGCAGATGAGATAACAGAGGAAATTGAGTTTCGCATGGTGGGTCACACAATCATAAACTAAGAAACCACTGAGTGAAAGCCAAAGATGTCAGACGCTGACTAAAATCAGATCCATTCTCAGCCGGAAGAATATGACGTAACATTATAAACCCTGTTGTTGAATGACAGATATTTCCAACTCCCACTGATTAACTCACTGATGCAGACATGAAGTCAAACAGCAGACTGTGAACAGATGCCCTTTCAAAACACAATTACAGCTTACTGCAACCATGAAAAATCATGCTGTGTACTGTTGTTTTTAGAGTTGTTATTTAGGATGTTTTAATATCTTATATAGTTTTCTTAAACGTTTTCTTTCATTTAAATTTTATTCTATTTTATATTTAAATGTGGGTGGCATGGTCGCCTCACAGCACGAAGGTCGCTGGTTCGAGTCCTGGCTGGGCCAGTTGGCGTTTCTGTGTGGAGCGTTTCTGTGTGGCATGTTCTCCCCGTGTTGGCGTGGGTTTCCTCCGGGTGCTCCGGTTTCCCCCACCGTCCAAACACATGCGCTATAGGTGAATTGGGTAAACAAAATTGGTCATAGTGTACGAGTGCATGTGTGAACAAAAGAGCGTATGGGTGTTTTCCAGTACTGGGTTGCAGCTGGAAGGGCAACCGCTACATAAAACAAATGCTGGAATGGTTGACGGTTCATTCCGCTGTGGCGACCCCTGATAAATAAGGGACTAAGCCAAAGGAAAATGAATTAGGCAGTTAATATTTAAATGTAACATTCTATAAAAAATATTTATTAAGTTCATAACAATGGTAATATTTGCTTTAATATGCTGTAGTTACCTTATATTTTGCAAAACATTATTAATATAAATCAAGTTTAATATGGTGGTGCAGTGGGTAGCACGTTCGCCTCACAGCAAGAAGGTCACTGGTTCGAGCCTTGGCTGGGTCAGTTGGCATTTCTGTGTGGAGTTTGCATGTTCTCCCCGTGTTTGCGTGGGTTTCCTCCGGGTGCTCCGGTTTCCCCCTCAGTCCAAAGACATGTGGTATAGGTGAATTGGGTAGGCTAAATTGTCCGTAGTGTATGTGTGTGAATGAGTGTGTAACTGGATGTTTCCCAGTGATGGGTTGCAGCTAGAAGGGCGTCCGCTGCATAAAACATATGCTGGATAAGTTGGCGGTTCGTTCCGCTGTGGCGACCCCTGATTAATAAAGGGACTAAGCCGAAAAGAAAATGAATGAATGAAGTTTAATATAATATAAAATAATTAAGTTTAACAATGTCTCATGTTGTTAAAGTAAAATCATATATATATATGTATATCGGGGAAAAATGTTGAAATTAAGAGTTGTTAGACCCTTATATAATAAAAGAAATATTAGCAATTTGCTCAAACCTACTTAATCAAGAAAATCTGAGAATTTTCAACCTAATTATATCATTACAAAAAAAAGAAGAAATATAACTAAACATAAAAAAAACAAATTAACTACACAATTGAAATACAACAGATCAAATTTGCTAAATAATATTTAGATTTGGTGTGTATATTGTCCAATCTTTTATTAAATGTTCAACTCATTGCAAAAATATTTATTATACAAAAATAAAAAAACAAACAATATCTTACATGAATTATTTTTTACTCATTTTAACATTGTATTGAAATAAATACAGTATATATAAAAATGTATATTCAGATGTAACACTTTTATAGCATATTTTTGAAACATATATATCTAAAGCTAGACACAGAGTTGTTATCTAAACTATTTCATGGGTGCAGCATTATTGTGATTTTCAGGACTTGAGCACAGACTTATAGATTGTCACGGGGTTAAACAGTGTACAGATCTCCAGTCTTCTCATTAGCTAATGGCAGATTATCTTAACCACGGCCCAAAATACACTCATGTCGATCTCACATAAGGCCAATTACCCCATTCAATCTATTACAAAATACTTTCAGAAGTGTTCACTTGAAAACTGAACATAAATTCAACAACATTTGTCATGCCCTTTGACCAAGAGAAATAGCATGATGACACAGTAAACCTCGGCCATAAAACTGTTCCTCACCTATCTAACATGTAAGGTAACTTCAGTAGAAAAAACACAGTAAAACAATAAAACATGACTGCTGTTAAATGACTGAACCAGACCCAAAGTCAAACAAAACGCATTTGAGACCTGAACCACAAAGCTAGTCAAACAACTCGTGTTGTCAAACGGCTGAAGAAAAAAAAGAAAATCCCTATTTGGAGAATTTGGAGTGGCCTAGTCAAAGTCCTGACCTGAGTCCAATTGACTATTATTTAAATTTGTTTGATGATCTGAAACATTAAAGTGTGACAAACATGCAAAAAAAAAAAAAAGGTAATCAGTAAGGAGGCAAACACTTTTTTCACACTGTATATCATTAGGATTAGGCCTGAACAATGTATTGTCTGTGCATCGATATCGCAATGTGTGTATCTGCAATAGTCATATCGCAGGATTAGATTATTTATTAAAGATTAACAGATAAAGATATTATTAAACTTTATATTTTAAAACTATTAATACAATGATGACCATGTTATTTTACATTTGATTGTTCAATTTCTGTACCTAAATACTGTTCGTACTTGAAGACTTCCTAGAAAACCATAAAGCACTGTTTATTTATTTACTTTTGCTTGTAATTTACTGCACAGAAAAAGACTTGATCATCCCAGGCGATCTAAATTAATGAAATCTTTCCAAATAGAGCTATTCAAATCAAAAACTGCTGAAATTATATTCATATCACTATATATATTGCAGAAAAATAAAATATCACAATGTCAGATTTATCCAATATCGTGCAGGCCTAAGGACATTATTTGTCTGAGATATATCTATCTGTAAATCTGAAATATGAGGGTTTACTCATCATCTGACAGATGATTAAATAAGCTTTCTATTGATTATTGTTAGTAAAGGACAATATTTGGCTGAGATACTACTATATGAAAAGCTGGAATGTTGAGTAAAAAAAAGAAAGAAGGAAAATCCAGCCCGATTTCACAAGGACACCCATTTACCCATTACCTGAAAGATGATTAAATAAACTTTCTACTGGTGTTTTATTTGTTAGTACATGACAATATTTAGTTGAGATACTACTATATGAAAATCTAGAATCTTGAGTGCTCAAACAAATACTGAGAAAATTGCATTTAAAGTTAATGCACATTCGTCAAAAATTGAGTTTTGATATGTTTATGGTAGAAAATTAACCAAATATTTTGATGGAACATTACCTTTACTTAATATGCTAATTATTTTAGGCATAAAAGAAAAATCGATAATTTCAATAATTCAATGTATTACTATTCCTAAAAATATACCCATGCAACATAAGACTGGATTTGCTCTCCAGTGGCTGTATTATAGAAAGTTTAATATACAAGTCTTAACTTAAGATATGATATGTTAAATTAGGGCGTCACGGTGGCGCAGTGGGTAGCACGATCGCCTCACAGCAAGAAGGTCACTGGTTCGAGCCTCGGCTGGGTCAGTCGGCATTTCTGTGTGGAGTTTGCATGTTCTCCCCGCGTTGGCGTGGGTTTCCTCCGGGTGCTCCGGTTTCCCCCACAAGTCCAAAGACATGCACTATAGGTGAATTGGGTAGGCTAAAATAGGCCGTAGTGTATGTGTGTGAATGAGAGTGTATGGGTGTTTCCCAGTGATGGGTTGCAGCTGGAAGGCCATCCACTGCGTAAAACATATGCTGGATAAGTTGGCGGTTCATTCCGCTGTGGCGACCCCTGATTAATAAAGGGACTAAGCCGAAAAGAAAATGAATGAATGAATGAATGAATATTAAATTAGGATTTTTTTCTTTTGCAAATTAGAAGCAAATCTTAAATTGATGTGGGATTCTTACAAAATCATATCTTATGTCTTTAGGAAATCTTACATTTATTCATCAAGTTTGACAATCCAATCTCAGGACAGCTGTTGGGTTGCCCTTAAACTTAAGCCATTTTGGTCAAGTTTCTTTAATACCACCTTCATATCTGTAGTTAAGACAATATAATGCACTTGGAAGAAAATGTTCTGTAATAGACTAATGAAAAATACCATGATTACCAAACAGATAGGATGAGATTTTAACGTTGCAATATTTGTGTAACACTTCAGGGTCACAAATTAACAAAAAAAATCAAACAGACATAATGGTTTCAAGTCTTTAATATCTCATGGCTGAAGCAGATTGAGTTGTGGCCTCTAATTAAACAGAGTAAATGGTTCTCACGCACCGTTTCTCATGTATCAGGGTGAAAAACCCAACACGGCAGAGAGAGAGAGAGACTGTGCCACACGCTCATCCAGCCACAATGCTTTGTTTAGACATAAATAAACAATGCACACAAATAATGAGTGCCGTTAGCAGCAGCAGGACTATTGTTCATTCTTGCCCTGAATCAGTCCACGCACTCGCTGTCGCTCCCAATACAATTCAATAAAGCGCTTCATTGGCAGACTACAGGAGAAAAGCATTGCCAAACTTTATTGAGTTTTCTAGTATTATGATGCATACAATTTACACTGCATTCAATAGATTTATTTTAGCAGCCAATGCATTGATTCTAATAAAATACCTGAGTGTTTTTACATGCTGTTCTAGATAAAACTATGGCATTGCCTACTACGGTAAGTGACAAACTTTTGGCCTTTTTAGGTGGTTGCTAGGGTATTTCTGGGTTGTTGCTAGGTGGCTATTTGATAGGCCATCAATTTTGAGGTATTATTGATGTCATTAGTAATGAAGATGATCACACATGAATTTTTCACATATATTATTGCATAATATGATATTGTTAGTGCATTCTACCATTCATTCATTGTCCTTTGGCTTAGTCTCTGATTTATCAGGGGTCACCACAGCGGAATAAACCGCCAACTATTCCAGCATATATTTTAAGCAGCGGATGCCCTTCCAGCTGCAACCCAGTACTGGGAAACACCCATACACACTCATTCTCTCTCACACACACACACACACACACACACACACACACTCATACACTACGGCCAATTTAGTTCATTCAATTCACCTATAGACCATTTCAATGTGGTGATGTCTTTGGCCCATGAACATTTCCTGCTTGTTCTCAAACTATTTCATAACTGTAACAAGAGGCAATTCAATCATAACTTAATGTTAAAACAGCTCTTATAACATTATTTATCAATATTTGGCTCTGTTTGGATTATCAGAAGCTACAGAAATTAAAAATGTAAAACAGGAAATACATTGGGACCATTGTTTTTGTTTACATCCCTCAAAATGGTCTATAGGACTGTGGGGGAAACCAGAGCACCCGGAGGAAACCCACGCCTACACGGGGAGAACATGCAAACTCCACACAGAAATGCCAACTGGCCCAGCCGGGACTCGAACCAGCGACCTTCTTGCTGTGAGGCAACAGTGCTAACCACTGAGCCACCGTGCCTCCTCTACCATTTAGTGTAAGAAATATATTTATGAGTAAGTGAAACTTTGCCGAATTGTGACAAAATGTAAAGACTAAAAATGACAACGAATGAGTATTTCTGGTCCAAACTGTGACTCTCAAATAGAACATATTTAATATGTCATTAAATTATAGTCCTAAAATCCCTATATTTTGGGTATTATAAACTATTTTTACACTGAATGACATTTTACCTGGTGTCTTTGGTAAATAATGGTAAAAAATATTAATTTTATGTTATTTTCTAAGAGAAAACTAAAGCAGGCACATTCTGATATTCTTGGCAGTGTTTTATTACGCTTTTAATTTCTTTTTTACTTCAGAATGCACATTTTTTCATTGTATTGTTCCTGTTTATGGCATTAAATAAGCAAGACACCATGACATCAGATAACTAGCGCTCAATGTGAGTAACATGACCTAGGAAACGACACCAATAAAAAGGAAAGCACATAAAAAATAAAGAAATCCTATTAACACTATTAACCTGATCTCTGTCACATACCAGCACTAAACTAAACCTGCATAAAGAAGGAAATCAAATAAGGAACAGAACAGACAATCCTATTATCTGCCCTACGTACAACCCGCTGAAACTCTTTGAATTAAAACAACTACATAATATATAAATACATACAAAAACAGAATGATGTTAAAACTGTATTACTTTGATATAAACCATGGCTACCGCATTTATAAACCATGGTACTCCAATGTTTTTTAAAAACCCACATTACCACAACCATGCAGAATATCCAAAAGCATTGTATTACATGTTAAATAAATAGGTCACACTTTAAAATAAGGTTTCATTAGTTAATTTATTTACCAACATGAACTAATAATGAACAACACTCCTACTGCATTCATTAATAATAGTTCAACATTTACTAATGCATTATTAAAGCCCAAATTAATGCTTGTTAACATTAGTTAATGCACTGTGAGTTAACATGAACTAAACAACGTTATTTCCATTAACTAACATGAATAAATGTTGTAATAAATGCATTGTTCATTGTTTGTTCATGTTAGTAAATACATAAATTAATTAACATTAACTAATACACCCTTATTGTAGCCTAAAGTGTTACCAATAAATAAATAAACTACATATATACTCGTTATATGTATGTTAAGTTGAAAATATACGTTGTAAATATACATTACCTTGAAATTTCAGTATAAGATTCCACTATAGCAAAGCTTTCAACACACTACATGACCACACACACACACACTTCTTTTCATTATATTTCTAGAAGCGTCTGAACAACCTATTCAATAACACTGTCATTCATTTGTTATGACAATAAACACGACTGACTGAGAAACACAACATCATGAGCGCCAATAACAGTCTGACCGCAAATCATCCGTGACGCCACGACGCCAAAAGTACCAACGGATCATTGTATGCAAATGAGCAAAGCACGTTGATGTTTCACTCACCGATCTGTCAGCCGTTATTCCGGTTATTATTGATAAAAGCGCAAAATCAGAGCAGCTCCGTGTGGTTGTGAGGACTGTTTCTGTGTTTGTGAAGAGCAGCTGCTGAACACCTGTTACTCGCAACACTACAAGCTCCGCCCACCGCTCTCTCTCTCTCTCTCTCTCTCTCTCTCTCTCTAATATTATAATTAATATTCAAAACAAATAACATTTAAGCTGTCACAACAATACAATAATTGAGCAAAAGAGTCGGATTTATGATTTACATTTATGATACTCCAATTTTTCAGTGCTCAAGTGGGCGTGGCCACGTCTTAAGGTGAACAATAAATCTGTGCAAGTTAATTCACAGACTATGATTTACATTTAAACACCTAATTTGTAATGCACGAGTGGGCGTGGCCATGTGGAATCACAATTTACAGTGTTCATTTTGCTAGAGCACATTGTTAGACATAAGGTGAACAATGAATCCGTGCAAATTAATTCACTTAAAAAATAATGTTTGTTTTGGTGGTCTTCAATTAAAAACTGACCCACATTTGGAGTGGTGGTCCTTCTCTGTTGGCATTCAGCCACAATATTATTAACCACGCCCCCTTACCATTAGTTTGTTACGAGGGAACGATGAGCGGAAAGAAAGCCCCGCCCCCTACTTAATATTCAGTTTCAGTTGGAAGTACATCAGCATACTCAGGCTGTGTCCGAAGTCGCCTACTACTCGAGTATGTACTACATTTGAATTTGAATTTACTACACAACATTTAGAAAAGTGTGATCTATATATAGTATGAATGTGAGTAGTATGCATGGAATTGGTCATTATCATGTGACCTACCCGCGTCAGTTGCGTCGCTTTATTCCCATTCATGAATTCTCTCGCACGGCATCATGGGATAGTGTAGCATCCATTGGATGCGCACTTCATAGTCTCGCCGGAAGTAGTAGGTCATCCGGGACTTCTTGCATACTGTATTTCGAAAAATTCAGACATACTCGGCCCGCATACTGCATTTCGGACACAGCCTCGGTAACTTCCGGTTCATGCATACTTTAAGGCAAGTTAACCAACCGAAAATAACAGTTTGATCCAGCAATCTTTAATCAAAATTTCATTTTTTGCTTCCGCTCTGGAATGGCAAATCTTCTCTGACGACATCAGATTGACAGCTTGAGCTAAATACGCATAGCCACGCCCCTTCAAACATTAGTTTGCTGTGAGTGAATGATGAGAGGAGGAGCGCAAAAATTAAACCCCGCCCCCCCACCTCAATATTCTGTTTCAATTGGAAATATAATTATACAGAAATAAAAGTCTTTAAAATGTACTTTAAATGTGTTATATTTCTATTGACATCTGTCACGTTAGGTGGTATTGGAGACGGGACAAAGATAGGATCCAAGTGCAATTTATTGGTGAGATCTCGTGCAAAAACAGGACATCCAGGAACAAAAAAGTAACAAAATAACAAAACAACAAACTAAGATCGGGAACTAAGACATAACATAAGCAAAACATACCATACAATACAATACCAAGCGGAAACAAGACAAATAATAACAAACGACTGAGCAAAGACAAGACGGGTGCAGGGTGTATAAATAGTACAAACAATGACTTGTGATCGGATGCGTGTGTGATGAGTGGAAGTGGAAACCGGGTGTGTGTGACGGAATGAAGGGAATTGTAGTTCGTTATGATATGTAGTTCATCAGCGATCTCTGAAGTCCTTGATCGCTGGTGAACATGACAGTACCCCCCTCCTAAGGAGCGGATTCCAGACGCGACAAGACAATCCCGGAGGGGGGGGGGAAGCGGAGGCGGAACAGGGGGAGGGCATGGAGGGTCCGAAACGAAAATTACAACAAGACTGGAACATAACACTGTGAGTGAACAGGAACAGGAGTTGCAGAAACCGTGGAGCATGGATCTGCGGCGGACCTGGAGCGTGGAACTCAGGCGGATCTGGAGCATGAAGCTGCGAAGGACCTGGAGCATGGAACTCAGGCGGATCTGGAGCATGAAGGTGAAGTATGTCTGGGGGTTTAGGTTCTAGAGGCACTGGCAGTTCTTTCAACCCCAGTGGGTCAGAAGGCTTTGGTTCAGGAGGTACTGGCGGTTCATCGAACCCCAGCGGGTCAGGAGGCTTTGGTTCAGGAAACACTGGCAGTTCATACAACCCCAGCGGGTCAGGAGGCTTTGGTTCAGGAGGTACTGGCAGTTCATCGAACCCCAGCGGGTCAGGAGGCTTTGGTTCAGGAAACACTGGCAGTTCATACAACCCCAGCGGGTCAGGAAGCTTTGGTTCAGGAGGTACTGGCAGTTCACCGAACCCCAGTGGGTCAGGAGGCTTTGGTTCATGAAATACTGGCAGTTCATCGAACCCCAGCGGGTCAGGAGACTTTGGTTCAGGAAATACTGGCAGTTCATCGAACTCCAGCGGATCAGGAAACTTTTCTAGAGGCACTAAGGAGTCACAAGCCCCCAACAGTTCTTCGTGGGACTCAGACAACTGCTCCGGCAGCACTGAGAAGTCACACGGCTCTGCCAGCCCTTCATGGGGCTCAAGTGGCACCTCCGGCCTTTCGTGGGACTCAGACGGCTGCTCCGGCAGCACTGGGAAATCACACGGCTGCTCCGGCAGCACTGGGAAATCACACGGCTCTGCCAGCCCTTCATGGGACTCAAGTGGAGGCTCCGGCCTCTTGTGGGACTCAGACGACTGCTCTGGCAGCACTGGGGAGTCGCACAGCTCTGCCAGCCCTTCATGGGGCTCAAGTGGCACCTCCGGCCTTTCGTAGGACTCAGACGGCTGCTCCGGCAACACTGAGAAATCACACGGCTCTGCCAGCCCTTCATGGGACTCAAGTGGAGGCTCCGGCCTCTTGTGGGACTCAGACGACTGCTCTGGCAGCACTGGGGAGTCGCACAGCTCTGCCATCCATTCCTGGGGCTCGGAAAAAAAAAATCGTGAACTTGACTGTCGAGGATAGGCACGGAGCTTGAGTTTGGCTTTCCTCCTCTTGCTCTCCTGGGGTTCCTCCTCCTCCACAACTGAAATAGCGAAGGGAGAGCCCGACAACAAAAGGGCAAACTCCATGAATACATATAGACTCCAGTCCTCCTCAAAAGTTGGCATCTTGGAGCAAACTGGGTCTGAAAGTCCTCCTTGAAAAAACATCAACAGTAGATCGTCGTAGCTGCTTCTCGGAGCCAAGTTCAAGAACTCCGTCACGTAACGCTCAACGGAGCGATTACCCTGACGCAGTCTGATGATCTCACCATCTGCTGGATCCATAGCAGCTCAGTCGTTCTGTCACGTTAGGTGGTATTGGAGACGGGACAAAGATAGGATCCAAGTGCAATTTATTGGTGAGATCTCGTGCAAAAACAGGACATCCAGGAACAAAAAAGTAACAAAATAACAAAACAACAAACTAAGATCGGGAACTAAGACATAACATAAGCAAAACATACCATACAATACAATACCAAGCGGAAACAAGACAAATAATAACAAACGACTGAGCAAAGACAAGACGGGTGCAGGGTGTATAAATATTACAAACAATGACTTGTGATCGGATGCAGCTGCGTGTGTGATGAGTGGAAGTGGAAACCGGGTGTGTGTGACGGAATGAAGGGAATTGTAGTTCGTTATGATATGTAGTTCACCAGCGATCTCTGAAGTCCTTGATCGCTGGTGAACATGACAACGTCACATTTTAGGATTCAGGATTTAGCATTTTAGTATGAAAATTTAGTATGAATTTAGCAACTGTACATTTTTTATCAGATTGTTTCAATTCACTATAATAACGATAAACAGATTTTACCACTCATGGTTTTACCATTCAGGCTACTACACTCTGATATTCTAGTTATAACCTTATTTTTAAGGGGCTGCCATTTATAACATGTGCCAGACTTCCATTATATTTCCCCTTAATACCTGAAAAACAGTCTGCTGTGCTGAATTAAATTGCAAACAGCTATTTGCAGTCATATTATATTAAGGTATTGTCATATTTAGACATAGTTATACATTAAAAATCATTTTAGTAATTAACCTACTGTATAGTAGCTAAATAATTAAAAGTTTCACTCACTGGATATTTAAATGAGGCAATTTTTCCATATTTAACATTAAATAGTGCATTAGCTGAATCCTATGTGTTGTTTTTGTTGAAATAATAGTTAAAATTAGGAGTTCTTGTGAAAATATTTAAATGTAATAAAGAATGGGACATTTTTTGTACTCCATTTCTCAACATAGGTTTATTTTGTAACCAGCCGTACTGGATTAATGTTACAAAACAACAACTTATTTTAACCTGAAAACAATCATTCATTTAAAGCACACCTTCAATATACGGTCTTATCTCAGTGTATCCAATAATATAATGATAATGGAGATTATTTTATTATTTGCAGTACATAATTTACCACAAACATAACCCAAGTACTTAACCTGGATTTCTGAAGTTTACCAAAACAAAAGCACAGCTAGAGAAAACAAGCATTTATGCAAGTGGACTTTAGTCATACAATCTCTGAAACAGCTCTGCTACGTGACAGCTGGCCTCCAGTTTATATAAATATACATGAAATATAAATAAACAAACATTCAGCACTTAGCAATATGCTGTATGAGAGTGGTTTATTGTGCAGAATGACTGAAGCGTTTCAGCGGCGCTCACAGCAACAGATGGAGAGTGTGTCACTTACTTTAGTAAGATACTCATGATAGTGATCACCACCTTAATATTTCATCACTCAGTCAAGATGACAGCTTTCAGTTAAAACAGATCTTTAGCGTATGACTGTTCTTTGTGTTCAGTGCATATTAGTAAAACTGACAATATGAACTTTGATTTTTGAAGCATGTATTTGCTTTTTTTTTTTTTTTTTGTGCTATCGGTGGTGCAGTGGTTAGCACAATCGCCTCACAGCAAGAAGGTTGCTGGTTCGAGCCCCGGCTGGGTCAGTTGGCATTTCTGTGTGGAGTTTGCATGTTCTCCCCATGTTAGCGTGGGTTTCCTCCGGGTGCTCTGGTTTCCCCCACAAGTCCAAAAACATGTGGTATAGGTGAATTGGGTAATAATAATAATAATAATAATAATAATAATAATAATTCTTACATTTAAGCTAAGTAAGCTAAATTGTCCGTAGTGAATGAGTGTGTATGGATGTTTTCCAGTGATGGGTTGCAGCTGGAAGGGCATCTGCTGCGTAAAACATATGCTGGACAAGTTGGCGGTTCATTCCGCTGTGGCGACCCCAGATTAATAAAGGGACTAAGCCGAAAAGAAAATGAATGAATCAATGAGTTTTTTATTTAAATCATGTAATTACAAGATGGCGCCGACGAAGATGGCCGCCTCCGTGTTGAGCTCTGCTGTTGTTTTTATGTTTTTGTTAGTTTGTCCCGTCTTGAGTCACATTCCTACAATTAGTTTCACCAGAGACGAATTGTTGGACATTCGGACACATACACCACCAAATGTTTTTCCAGACTTGGATTTACGTGATGTTTTGTTGGACATTGTTGTCGGCGGAGCCGCGGTGCTGCTCAAACGCTGTCGGGCGCGCAGACGAGGGAAGCGAGCAGGGGCGCTTGTGAAAATCAGACAGAGCGGGTTTCGAACTGCGTTGCCTAGCATCCATCTGGCGAATCTCCGCTCTCTACCCAACAAAATAGACGAACTCATTCTGCTCTCTCAGACAAACAGGGATTTTTTGCATTCTGCTGCTCTGTGTTTCACGGAAACCTGGCTGAACGACGCCATACCGGACAACGCGCTTCATCTACCGGGCTATCAGCTGTTCAGAGCGGATCGCGACAGAGAATCAACGCGGAAATCGCGCGGTGGTGGGACATGCTTTTACATCAATGAAAGGTGGTGTACAGATGTAACAGTTTTAAAGAAGATGTGCTGTCCCGACCTAGAAGCACTGTTTATTAACTGTAAGCCTTTCTACTCGCCGCGTGAGTTCTGCTCGTTCATTCTCGTCAGTGTTTACATTCCTCCGCACGCGCACGTGTGCCTGGCGATACAGAAACTAGCCAATCAGATCACGGAAATCGAGCAACAACACCCGGACTCTGTTTTAATAATTCTCGGGGATTTTAACAAAGCAAAACTATCCCGCGAACTGCCAAAATATAGACAGCATGTTACATGTCCCACAAGAGACAGTAACATATTGGATCACTGCTATACCACAATAAAGGATGCATACCGCTCTGTCCAACGAGCAGCTTTGGGGCACTCTGACCATTGTTTGATTCATCTCATACCAACCTACAGGCAGAAACTGAAAACAGCCAAACCTGTATTAAGATCTGTGAAAAGATGGACTACCGAAACAGAGCGGGATCTACAATCCTGTTTCGACCTCACTGACTGGAGTGTTTTTGAAGCTGCTGCAAACGATCTAGATGAGCTTACAGAAACTGTAACATCTTATATCAGTTTCTGTGAAGACATGTGCATTCCTACCAGGACTCAACTCACATACAACAATGACAAACCGTGGTTCACTGTAAAACTCAGACAGCT
>CAIGQV010018227.1:3205606-3224775 GCA_903798115.1 Danio jaintianensis
GTGAACATACCTGGCAATAAAGCTCTTTCTGATTCTGATTCTGATTCACACACACACACACACACACTCATACACTACGGCCAATTCAGTTTATCCAATTTACTTGTAGCGCATGTCTTTGGACTGTGGGGGAAACCGAAGAGAGGGAGAACATGCAAACTCCACACAGAAATGCCAACAGGCCCAGCTGGGACTCGAACCAGTGACCTTCTTGCTGTGAAGCGACAGTGCTAACCACTGAGCCACCGTGCCGCCCCACAAACGAATTATTGAGTGCATATAAACATAGCCACACTGAGTCATTTCTATAAACCCTGCACACCTTTTCTTCATCTCCAGCTCTCAGATACAGTGGACTGAATGTGTTTCTGACGAAGCTCAGCTGTGACGTAGAAACTTTGACTTATTTGTGAGACTGCACTTACATCATCTGTTATTATGACACATTTAATTCTCAGTGGATTTACATGCAGAACTGAACTCTACTGCTTTATGCACAGAAATCTGTGGCGTATTGGAGGATGATCAGACAGAAATGGTAAAAGTTTTGGCGAGAAAGTGCAATGGGATTAATTAGGGAGACTTGTTTCTATCACAGAATAAACAAAAATGACAATTATGACTTTAACTTACAGTCAAAAGCTTATTTTTCACAATTTGGGCTTTTATTCTTCAGAAATGTGAGTTTATATTTCACAAGCTCAACTTATAAACACAATTTAAACATTTATTTTTATTTTGACATTTTTCTACATTTTTCAGAATTTATTTCTCGGAGTTTGTATCTCACAGTTATGAAAAAAGGTAATATTTTTAAGATGAAAAGTTTGCAAACTTACAATTGCATCAAATAATGTCTGAATTCTGAGAGAAAAAAGTTTGCAAAATAAATCTAAAAAGAATATAATCTGGAAATTCCAAGAAATTATGTCATAAATTTGAGGGGAAAAAGTAAAAAATATCTGTTAGATTCAGTAAAAACTCAGAATTGCAAGAGAAATAAAATCAGAATTGTACGATAATATAAGATTAAATTATTTTGTAATTTTTCTGAGAAAACAGATTGTAAAATGTAATTGTGAATTCTCAGAAACAAATAGGAATTTGCAGAAATAAGGTAAGAAATAAAAGAAATATAAGAAATAAAATTGTGAGACAAATATGAGAATCATGGCGACACGGTGGCTCAGTGGTTAGCACTGTGGCCTCACAGCAAGAAGGTCGCTGGTTCGAGTCCCGACTGGGTCAGTTGGCATTTCTGTGTGGAGTTTACATGTTCTCCCCGTGTTGGCGGTTGGGTTTCCTCCGGGTGCTCCGGTTTCCCCACAGTCCAAACACATGCGCTATAGGTGAATTGGATAAACTAAACTGGCCATAGTGTATGAGTGTGAGTGTGTGTGTGTGTGTGTGTGCGTGCGTGCGTGTGTGTGTGTGTGTGTGTGTGAGAGAGAATGAGTGTGTTGGGTGTTTCCCAGTACTGGGTTGCAGCTGGAAGGGCATCCGCTGTGTAAAACATATGCTGGATAAGTTGGTGGTTCATTCCGCTGTGGCGACCCCTGATAAATAAAGGGACTAAGCCGAAGGAAAATGAATGAATGAATGAATATGAGAATCATGAAATATGAACCCAGAATTGCAAGAATAAAGGCAGGACTGTGAGCAAGCTTACAGTATTAACTTGCAATTGATAGACTGAAAGCTGAGGGAAAAAAGTCAAATAAAAAGTAAAAAAACCCAAACATAATTATGAAAAATAAATTCAGAATTGCAAGATGTAAACTCAAAATTCTGAGGATAAAATTTGCAAAACGAACCTAATTTAATTTAAAAATTGTGAAAAACATTTTATTTTGTACATTACATTTACAGTATTTGAATTCAATTATAGTCAGGTAGCGGCGGCACAGTGGCTCAGGTGTTAGCACTGTCGTCTCACTGCAAGAAGGTCCCTGGTTCGAGTCCCGGCTGGGCCAGTTGGCATTTCTGTGTGGAGTTTGCATGTTCTCCCCGTGTTGGCGTGGGTTTCCTCTGGGTGCTCCGGTTTCCCCCACAGTCCAAACACATGCGCTATAGGTGAATTAGGTAAACAAAATTGGCCAAAGTGCATGAGTGTGTGTGTGAAAGTGAGAGTGTATGGGTGTTTCCCAGTACTGGGTTGCAGATGGAAGGACATCCGCTGTGTAAAACATATGCTGGAATAGTTGGCGGTTCATTCCGCTGTGGCGACCCTTGAAAAATAAGTGACTAAGCCGAAGGAAAGTGAATGAATATAGCCAGGTCAGTCAAAAAACAGTACTGAATTGATGCTGTATTTAAGATTTGAGAATAAAATAACAATATATACTTTCCCACAGAAATGTCAGTATACAGAACAGATGTGTGCTTGCAGTAGTCCTTATATTGGCCAGCTGTAGGCCTACTGTACAGTGATGGCAATTGATCATAATTTGATCTAGATTATAGGATGTGAGACCAATTAATTGCATGGTAACACAGAGACGAAAGCATCGGGCTACAGCAGAAAAGGTCTGCAATCATAGAGATGCACAGATCATAGATCCTGCCGTAACACTGCTCTGCCCTTGAGCAAAACACTTTACCACAGTGGCTGATCTGCAATTAATGCACGTGCCAGAAAGCATCTGTGAAATGACAAGTAACTGCACACGTGACATTATTCAGGATTCCCCTGCGGGAGCATGTATGTGCAGAATGGAGAGGAAAACACCTGACTGCAAACAAATGAATCAGAGAGATAATGCATCTGAGCATTAGTGCATCTTTCTAACTCTGTAACCACGAATATATTTTTAAAACAAAACGTTTTCATCTAAATAATATTAAATCTGCTGTCCAATGTGACTTTTTGTGCCATAGAAATGTAAAGACTTTTTTCTGCAAAACTGTGGTTCTTGTTGATTCATAAAATGCAACTTTGAGAGTCAAAAAACATATACAGGCAATACAAAACTAATACTTGAGGCTCCTGATTGTCTTATGTTGCATGTGTATACAGTATTTCTGGGAATAGCCAGCAATACACTGTATGAAAATATTATTCTTATGCCAAAATTCATTAGTTTTAGGTAAAGACCATGTTCCATGAAGACATTTAGTCAATTTCTATACCATAGATATATCAAAATTTAACATTTGATTAGTAATATGCATTGCTAAGAACTTTAAAGGTGATTTTATTAGTATTTAGATTTCATTTGAACCCTCAGTATCCAGATTTTCAAATAGTTGTATCTCAGACAAATATTGTCTTTCCAATTTTTTCAACTTCCAGATAATGTATAAATCCAAATTATTATTTTTTTTTGTAATTGACACTTATGGTCCACTTTAAAATTATTAAATAAACAATCAAATAATTACATCCAAGACACAGAGCTCAGAATTGCAAGATAGCTCATAAACTTGCAATTGCACTAAAATAACATTTACTTTCCAAAAAAAAAGGCATCATTTGCGAGAAATATGCTCACAAATCTAAAAAAGTCAAGATATAGATAATAGATAAAGACATAGAGGCTATAAGTCACTTTCCAAAACCTTTTCATTCACTGTTCCTCAATGGTGGAATGATCTTCCCATACACACACAGACTGCCGATTCACTGGTATCATTCAAACGGCAACTAAAAAGCCATTTCAATCACCTCACACAGGTGAGCGGGCTTGACAAACTACCTGTAGAAAACAATCTTTCATCTCTCTGACACTTTAACAGACACTTGCACCAACTTTGCACCAGACACTTTCTTACAATCACTTCATATCTAAAAAAAAACATTGTGCATTTATGAAGTGCACCTCACACAGGTGAGCAGGCTTGACAAACCACCTGTACAAACACTCTCTATCCCTAAAAAAAAAAAACCACACTCCCCCTCATAACTCTAGCACTTCATTCTCTGAGCACAGACAGTTCCTTTGTATAATCAGCACTTGTTGTGTGTATTGCCTCTTCTTGTTTAATTGCTGAATGCCTCCTCAATTGTAAGTCGCTTCGAACAAAAGCATCTGCTAAATGACTATATGTAAATGCAAGACTGGCAAGATCACAGATGCATATGCAATGAAACGATGAATGCAATGTTTTTATGGATGGATGGATGGATGGATGCATATAACATAAACGTAATCAAATTTTCTATTATTATTCTCAAGCCCAAGATCTCTCAAAAAGCATTTCCCAATAATTAAAGAACAAATGCATATGTAGCTATTAGAAAATATTTTTCCAAAGACTCACACATCTAACAGCACACGACGAGGCTTTTTGTCTGTGTCCTTCAGCAGAGAGATGAATAGCTGCGCGCGTCACTGTGAGCTCAATGGTTTCTCCTCTAAGAGTGAAGAAACCTTGAGAAGTAATAAGCGGAGGGAACGGGCAGTGCACTGGCGTATTCCTCCTTTATGAAAAGCCTCCTACGCTCCTCAGCTGCAGTGCTGACATGACGGATGGAGTTCAACAGACACTACAAAGTTATTGGAAAAAAAAGGCACACTTATTCCTGACTCATATGGTACGGTACTGTACACTCCGATTTGATGCATGAGCAGCTGATAAGCATTGCATATTAAAGAAAATTCCTATGACATTCATTCATAAACGAGTATATTCAACCTACTATTTAAAAAGTATTGGGTTAAAGGGACAATTCACCCCAAAATGAAAATCTATGAGTTTCTTTCTTCTGTTGAACACAAAAGAAGATATTTTGAAAAATGCTGGTTGCTGGCACTTATTGACTCCCATAGCAGGAAATACAATTACTATGGAAGTCAATGGGAAATAGCTACCAGCATTTTTCAAAATATCTTCTTTTGTGTTCAACAGAGGAAAGAAACTCAAATAGGCTTTGAACAAGTGAGTAAATGATGGCAGAGTTTTCATTTTTGGGTGTACTGTACCTTTAAGGTTGCATTTCTTAACATTAGTTATTTACATTAGTTAACATGGACTAACAATGCACAGCACTTAACCTATATAAATAAAATTTGTTATTGTTAGTTGAAAAATTGACATTCAATTTTTAGATCAAAAGTTATCTGTTAACATAAAAAAAATGTGTTATAAACAAACATTTTAACATTAATAAATGCTGTCAAAATATTTTTCTACTGAATATAAAGAAAAAATATTTTAATATACATAAAAAATATTTTTGTTTATATTAGTTCATGCAATTACTAATGTAAACAACCCTTGTAAATAATACAGCAATGCATGATGCATATTATTAATTGCTATAGCAATAACAATAAACAATTTCCACATAAACCAATTTAAATACTGTAAAATAAAGTGTGAGGATTATTGGATATTATAATATTGCACATCAAAACTGATGAACAATCTGAGATGATTGCAAACTAAAAAAATAAATAAATGAAGCAAAAAAATTCTGTTCCTTCTGTAAATTCAATCAATTATTAGTTTATATATATTGACCAAATCTAAAGCACTATTTCTTTTTTCAATTTTAAAGTAGGCGACACGATGGCTCAGTGGTTAGCACTGTTGCCTCACAGCAAGAAGGTCGCTGGTTCGAGTCCCGTGCTTGGTCAGTTAGGATTTCTGTGTGGAGTTTGCATGTTCTCCCCGTGTTGGCGTGGGTTTCCTCCGGGTGCCCCCCACAGTTCAAACACATGCGCTATAGGTGAATTGAATAAACTAAATTGGCCGTAGTGTATGTGTGTGAATGAGTGTGTATGGATGTTTCCCAGTACTGGGTTGCAGCTGGAAGGGCATCCGCTGTGTAAAACATATGCTGGATAAGTTGGCGGTTCATTCCGCTGTTGCGACCCCTGATGAGTAAAGGGACTAAGCCAAAGGAAAATTAATGAATGAATCAGTGAATGATATATCATCATATTTGACAGCCTTACTGTTTCTATACCCTTATTTGTAATAACACTGCATTTGTGACACAACATAGACGCTGTAATGTAAAGTTGTAGCGTTTTTTGGGGGGGCGCCAGGTGTAGAAAAACCCCACTACAATTAATCAAATGATTCCAATAACGAGAGAAGAAAAAAATTTAAATAAATGTACCAATAAATGTATTATTTAATCAAGTAAACCAAAATCAACATTCAAGCAGACAAAACAATAAATTAATAAAAGAAAAACAAACAAAAACCCTTAAATTCAACGTATCTTAATTCAACTCATTAAAAATCTAATACATTTAATTTCCAAGCCCAGGCACGTTACCTATTAACACCCTTTACATCCAGTCTGAAATCCCAATCAAAATAATCAATTCAGAATATTCAAAATTATATTAATCAAAATCACAAAGAAAACAATATCACAAATATTCTCAAATATCAGAGAAAGTAAATACCAGGGCTAACTCAACCCTGCAGTCTCTTAACATTGTAGATTTTCCACTTGGGCACATAAAAGTAGATCTCCCGCATGTTAAAGCAGCTTTGTAATTAATGCCAGCAAACATGCATCATTCACATCCAGCAGTTATGATCTAAAATATGCTGAAAATCTCACCTGTGTGTGTGTGTGCATGAGTGCGCTCTCTGCTGTTGTTTACATATTTATTTTGACATATTACATATTTATCAGGCAGGGAACATAACACAAATATACCAAAAATTCAGATAAAGTAAATACCAGGGCTGACTCAATCCTGCAGTCTCTTAACATTGTAGATTTTTCCACTTGGGCACATAAAAGTAGATCTTCCATACGCTGAAGTAGCTTTGTTATTAATGCCAGCAAACATGCATCATTCACATCCAGCAGTTATGATCTAAATCTCACCTGTGTGTGTGTGCTCTCTGCTGTTGTGAAGGCAGTCTCTGCTGCAGTGAGAGGATCTGTGCATGCACGCAGCATCAGCACCACAACACGCGTTCTCTGACGGATGTAGACACATGCATCGTCACTGGCGTGTGAGCCGAGAGCCCGTGCTGAAGAGTTTCACATTACCGCAGTGTCGCGACTACTTGACTGCAGTGCTGCTGATGCAGGGACTCCAGGAGCTCAAGGGTATCCATCACTCTTATGTAATTCAGCATGGTAGCACATAAACGTCTCTCTGAAAGAGGAAACAGCGATATTGGTGTTAAAGTATACATGAAATCAAAACTAACCATATTGATTTTGTTAGCTCACATTGCTAGTTTTGTGGTGAACAACTCATCTGTGCATGTCATTAAGAAAATAAATAGTTGGTCCTTGTTATCTAAAATTAAAATCTGCACTTTGTGTTTGTTTTCAGTTAAATTCTCAGATTACGTCTGTCTGAGGTATTGGGTGTGGCTAACATACTTAACCACGCCCCTCCAACTGTCAGTCGCTATGACATCAAACAGAAATGGTGATGAGCAGGAGTCTGTTAGGTTGTATAACTATTCTAAAACCCTTTTCCCCATCTTTCTGAATTAAATGGCTACTTTACTACATCCAATCAGCTCGCAGTAGAACAAACAAGCCACGCCGCCCACTGTTTTCTCATTTAATATTCCGTTTCTCTAGGAACTGCGTCACAATACGAAAAAAAAAAAAACAGTCGCAGCTTCCGGTTCATGTGGACTTTAATTACCCATTGGCATTCATGTTCATGTTTGTTGCTTGATGCAGAAATGTGGGTGATTTTAGAATGTTTGGGGACATTTTGCATCTTAAAATAACCGTCTATTTATTTTCAAAAAACTTTAATGAGACGGTTTTGATTAATAACACAAATTATATCAAGTTATGTTTCTTATGGATATGTTATGTATGTTTAAGGCAAGTCATTTCACTCAGGGGCCATTTTTGAAATGCCTCTCGGGCAGTATGCTCGGGCATTCTGTCTGAAGGGGGAAACATCAAATTCTCCAAAAATTGCTTGCCAAGCTTAAAATTAAATTTCATATTAGGAATCACCAATAAAATTAAACAACAGCTGTCTCTTTAGTTTCATTTCTAAACGTTCGAATCACACAAAATCTGCAGAAACACACGTCTGGACTAAGCCCCTCCCCCGGAGAATCGTCAGTCTAAACAGTGATCGCTGATTGGCTCCTGTACTAGAAGGACTATTGACTGTTAAACCTTTCCCCATTCAAAACTATACAAGTGACATGTCTTGTGTATTCTGTAACCTTTGGTATATGTCAAATGTTTGTATGTGTATTTATTGAAACTTAACCTGTCTAGCTATGTAAATATCAGTTTCTTTTCAGAAAAACATCTCTCGTTTGTCATTACGTTTGGCGATTTGGGTGATTCATATTTCATGCTTCCAATAAAGTACACATGAAATCAAAACTAACCATATTGATTTTGTTAGCTCACATTGCTAGTTTTGTGGTGAACAACTCATCTGTGCATGTCATTAAGAAAATAAATAGTTTGTCCTTGTAATCTAAAACTGAGATCTGCACTTTGTGTTTGTTTTCAGTTAAATTCTCAGATTATGTCTGTCTGAGGTATTGGGCGTGGCTAACATACTTAACCCCGCCCCCCATGACAGCATCCTGAATAGTACGATAGTAGTATGGTCTACTCTAGTAATTTAAATAAACAATCACATCTATTTTCTGTATTATTTGTCATTTCCGTTATAAAAAAACACATTTTGTGTCTGTGCCAATGTTGTGGTCGACTCTGTTACATCAGTTATAAAAAAAACAATTAAAACACTGATAGAAAAATCATGTTATGCAATCATCTTATGACTTGCTTTAAGCGATGTCACTTCTTCTGTTGGGAAGGCATTGGGGCATGTAATAATTATTTGTAGACTGTAAAAAAGAAAGCTGACAACTTAAAATTGTAAGGCAACTTGCTGCAGAGCTGATTCAAAACTCAAAAAAGCTGTGCAGCAAGTTGCCTTTAAGTTGAGTCAACCTAAATGTAAAGTGTATAAAATGTTTAAGATACACCAATAGTAAACTATGTGTCAACTCTGTTACTGTGATATATCAGCGAACGTCTCATTCACTTTTTAAAAACAATAAAGTGATTAAAATACATAAAATTCAGATTTAGAAAGGCCATTTGGTATCTGGTTTGAGGTTAGCATCTTCAGCTAAAGCACAAAAAGATGGAACTCTGTTACTGTCAACTCTGTTAATGGTTTAAAAAGCTTAATAATACATTAAACAATTAGTAATAATAACATTTTCCTTATCACATTAAAGCATTTTGCATCATTTTACATTAATAATGGATTCATAATGGATAAATTATACATTTGTTGTATATCATTCCGGGTTAAAAGGAAAATGAATGGAAAATGCTTAAAATACCCGCAATTTACAAATGAGTGATGTAATTCATTATGATGCCTTATAATGCCTATTGCAATGCATTATATAGTCCTAAAAATTGTTCTAATGCATTGTGAGGTTTACCTATTCATTCATTCAAAGGCATTTACACTGATATATTCAAATCTAAACCTGAATTTCTGAGTGACATTGGTAATAAATCTCTTTAATTGACTGTGAGAAACACATTAATATTGACTCTAATAATCCCAGAGGTTTCTTGCGTGCATTTGGTTGCTCAATAAAGAAAGATTAAAGATTAACTTTGGTTAATTCAGTGGTGTGATTGTCTTTGTTTTCTTCATTATCCATGGCTCATTTGCAGGAATATATGCAGCATGTGATTTCCAAAAATAATTGCTTCAACCTGAATGTTCACTTTTGCTCTGCAATCTGTGTGTGTGTGTTTTGTAAATAAATGCACATTCTTGTCATCTCAGTTTACAACGACACAGTGATTTGAGCTGGCTAGAATAACTGCATTTTAAAAAATAAATAAATAAATTGTGATGCCATTTAATTGCTAATTTAAAAAAGGCTCCCTTACAGTGCATTGGTTCATTTTGCGACGGATTCATGCACTTTTGGTGGCTTCGAAAAAAATGTCCACTACATCCAACACCATTATACCGCACAGAAAAGCAAGGATAAAATTTAAAACTACTCCGAACACATTAGTCTGAAAGAATGTCATATAAACCAAGAATGGCTTCAGGGTGAGTGAGTAAATAATGGGGACATTTTCATTTTTGAGTGAACTATCCCTTTAAGGAGCTTACCCACCCCTGCATCTGCTGTAACTCACTAGAATCCTTTGTCTTGTCGGTGTTGTGTGGCACTGGCAGATTTCCAGCCCATTAAATGCCGCCTCAGCAGTACCTCGGAAATTATTGCACTGTGAGAAAGGAGAAAGAAACAACGGGGGGTGTTGAAGTCACTCCTTACATAAACGCACATGAGGATAAACTCTGCTGTTTCGACTTGACAGGTGATAAAAAACCTTGCAGAGCCTCATTCGCTCTCGATGACCCGCAGCGCTGCAGAGGAACACAATTAATTGCACAATGGACTGGAAAAACATGCTGTAAGATCTCAAACTGGTACACGAATTGGCACAATTCACCAATACCAAAGGCCTAATTACAAAGAAACACCAAATTACACATTGATTTAAACATGATATTGCAAAGTTAGAAGACTGTAATAGTACATTTCCACTTGTCTATAGGATCACTGCATTTTTGTAGAATTCATTCATTCATTTTCTTTCGGCTTAGTCCCTTTATTCATCAGGGGTCACCACAGTGGAATAACCTGCCAACTTATCCAGCATATGTTTTACGCAGTGGATGCCCTTCCAGCTGCAACCCAGTACTGGAAAACATCCATACACACTCATTCACACACATACACTATAAGGCCAATTTAGTTTATTCAATTCACCTATACCTTTGGACTGTGGGGAAAACCGGAGTACCCGGAGGAAACCCACGCCAACACGGGGAGAACATGCAAACTCCACACAGAAATGCCTACTGGCCCAGCTGGGACTCGAACCAGCGACCTTCTTGCTGTGAAGTGACAGTGCTAACCACTGAGCCACTGTGTCACCCTTTTTGTATAATATTAAATTAAAAAAGACTAACGTTAAACTTATGACGCCATTTCATTGCTAATTTGACATTGGCTGAAATTAAAAGTTTGGAAATTACATTGTTTTTAAACATGTATTAGAAAATACCTGTCTAAGTGACCCAAAAACAACCCATATGTAGTTTTTGACCCAACTTTGATTAAACTGCTGAACCTTTATCATTTCTAAATATTACAATAAATATGTCTAAAAACAGTTTTAAATACTAAAGAACAACAGAATCCACTTCATATATAGCCGAACCAAAGCGGCACAGATGAATATAATGATAATATCGTTGAAATCAGGTCCAAAACAAATTTTCCAGCTGAATAATGATAAAATCCGTCACAGCCAATCAGAATCCGTCCTTTAAAATAAGTAAAATATAAAATTAAATGAAAAAAAGGGCTAATGTTAAATTTACAATGCCATTTTATTGTTAATTTGGCATTGGCTGAAATTAAAGGTTTGTAAATTACATTGTTTCAAACATGTAAATTAGAAAATGCCTGTCAAACTGACCCAAAAACAACCCATATGTAGTTTAATTCTGAGCCAACTTTGATTAAACTGCTGAACCTTTATCATTTAGCTTAACTTAAAATGATAGGCTACTTATTTCATATAACTTAGATGGACAGAACAAACACCTTGTACCATTTAGCAGATATATTTGATAAAGGCAGTACTTACAGTTTTTAAGTCTGGGACAGCATCTGAAATATCACGGTGTTATCTTAGCATCATCAAGCTAAAGTAGTGGCTTTCACACAATATTATTCATCTGTAATTATTACAATAAATAAGTATGTCTTAAAACTGTTTTAAATATGAAATAATGACAGAACCCACACTTCATATATAGCCTAGAAGCGGAACAGAAGAATATAATAATAATATTGTAGCTATAATATCAGCTCCAAAACAAAATTTAACGATAAAGTCCGTGACAGCCAATCAGAATCCGTCCTGCTTTGAATGGCGCGAATATTTAAAGAGGCAGATGCAGAAGCGCTTGAGATAAACAAAACTGAACGATATCGTAAGTAAACGAAACGATAAGATATGTCGAAGGAAATAGTGTTGAAATAGATATTGTTCTTGTATAAACTGGTACAGGAAATGTGTACAATTCACCAATACAATATTGCCCTAGTTACAAAGAATAACACATATGACACACTGTCTTGACATTTTTGAAAACAATATGTTGTATAAATGAGCAATATCAAACGAGTAGCAGTGCGATGTGGCTGTATATCGCCACTGGTGGGAGGCGTGCGTTAGTGACGATATACGGCCACATCGCACTGCTACGAGTGTGACATTGCGTTTATACAACTGTTCGACGGCATAATCGTGTATATAAAAAAGAAAATCAATCACGGAGAGTCTTAAAACCCTTTTGTAAGAGGAACTACTTTCTTCCGCCATTCATTCACATCTGCAGCTGATGTCAGAACAGCAGAACGTCACTTTAGAGCTAGTATTTGAATGATTCTCTAGCGTAATGTCTAAAGTGATGACAAAACAGGTGATTTTGCTCACATTTTAAGATTATAAGGCTGAATGACAGTCTAAAGAGATATCTCCCTACAGTATTTACAAGTCTAATACAGTCTACAGTATTTCTCTGTTGTAATCAGGATATCACAATAATTAACCCCGAAAAAAAAGCAGCGCAATCACTACCAGATTGCTGTTGTGATTGCGATAAGGAAAAACGCTAAACACATGCGGCCATTTCTTCTTTCTTTCTGCCAACACAACACACATTCCTGATATAGTCCCATCTCACACTCAATACACTACAATTATATGGTATAAATACTGTACAGCACTACATCATCCAAATGAGAGAGATGGACTTAGAATATCACTTACCTGTTTAATAATGACTTGATCAGCTGTAGTTTAAAATTACGCTGTATTTTTCCTCCTCTAAGGGCTTATTATGCGGTCCTGTCGTCATCTTGTGGATGGACAACGTCAACCGTCTTTGCTCAGTATGACAGGCTAATGGCTGCCGACGCGCTGTCTAAATTATAAATATTTTAAAATAGGCACTATCCTCATAAATAAACAGCATAGTTGCAATCTAAACAACAACATTCTCGACTAAAAGAGCCTCAAAAGTACATTATGTTGCCCAACAGCAGCAATATTTGTCAAACTGTAGAGTGTCCTCTGCTTGTTGCTGTATGTGGGCGGAGTAATACACAAGGGTGAAGGGTTAAGAGGCGGTACGAGTGCTGTTACCGGCAGAATATCGCACAGCTATCAACCAATCAGATTCAAGAACCAGACAGAACTGTTGTATAAAATATAATATAGATTTAAGTCCATAAAATAATAGGTACTGGCAGTTTATTAGCAGGTTGTAGGCCTACTGTAATTTACAACATCAACCCAGACAATATATCACATCAAACAAATAAAAATGGAAATAAAAGTCACTTTTTCCAAACTTTTCAACCTCAAAAGTTGTTGGAGGAAAGATCAAGATCCCATAATGCAATTCAAAACCACACATAAAGAAACTAACTAAATATAATTATTTAATGGATATTTTTAGTGTATTTCAAAGTGGAAATACTAAAATCTGTACTTTTCCACTATAGCTCCGAGCCTTGAGTAAAAACAAAGCCAAACAAGCAACAAATCTGCATTGCATAACCCATGAATTAGCCTAAAACTGGTCCAGTCCACATGCCAAAATCCATTTCAAAGACCCAAGAAAGCCGCTTAAATGTTTTCCGACATTAATAATCAGACTGTTTGTTTATAAATAGACAAATCTTCTCATCGATTGTTTGTGGAGGTCAAAGATTAGCACGTGGCTTCATCTCTAAGGGGCTTTGTTTTGGCTTTTTTAGAGGAGGATTATTGTACGCCTTTTTATTGCATAAGAGTTTAGAAACGTTTTCCTTTCACAGAGGCTTGTATTTTCTTATAAAAGTACTTTACAAACGTAATTCTGACAGAGATTGTTTTTGTTAAGCTAAGCCTCAAATTCAGAAATCTATTCTTTCTTCATTTACTGATCTTTCTGTTGTTGTCAATGTTTAAAAAAAAGCATAAGATGTCTGCATGTCATATTGGAGTATCAATTATCGTTTATTTTTGTTGCATGAAAGCAGCAACTCAGACTTTCTGTACTAATAGCATCTCCTTCATGTGTTTCACAGAAGAAAACACTGCTTTGGAAAACACGAGAGCGAGGAAATTATGCTTTTTTTTGGGGTGAACAATTTAACAGTCTCTGTCAGAAATAGGCAACAGTGGAAAGAACATTTTGTACAATCATTTCATAATGGTTGTTTTGCAGGTTTTATAACAGTGAGTGGAGGGTCTCTGCTGTTTTTGCAGCTTATCATCTCAATAACGGAAGTGCGGTAATCCTGAAAGTTCACTCGAATGGAAATATGAACTAAAAAGCAAAGCTATAACCCAAAACACATCTCTGTGAGTAGAGAAACATGCTCAACACAAACTGAGTCATCTTGTTTCATGCAAACTACTGAGTATATATCATAATGACATTTGTATTTACATATATGAAACACAAATGTATATATTTGAGAATTTTTTATATGCAAATATACATTTATATGCAATAAAAATTGCAAATGCTATTTAATTTTGTATTTGTAGATACTGTATATACACACACAATTTACATAGCAAGTACAAACTTTAATATTGGGTATGTTTAACTGGGAATAAGCATTTGGCAACACTAATATATACAGTTGAAGTCAGAATTATTAGCCCTCATGTTAAATTTTAATAATTAAAAAAAAGAAATCCCAATTTCTGTTTAACCGAGAGATTTTTTTCAACAGATTTCTGAACATAATAGTTTTAATAACTCATTTCTAATAACTGATTTCTTTTATCTTTTTCATGATGACAGTACATAATATTTTACTAGACATTTTTCAAGCTTAAAGTGACATTTAAAGGCTTAAAAAGGTTTATTAGGGTAATTAGGCAAATCATTGTATAACAGTGGTTTATTCTGTAGACAATTGACAAACATATTGCTTAAAGGGGCTAATAATATTGACCTAAAATGGTTTTAAATAAATTAAAAACTGCTTTTATTTTAGGCGAAATAAAACAAATAAGACTTTCTCCAGAAGAAAAAATATTACTGGGAATACTGTGAAAATTTCCTTAGTCCATTAAATATCTCTTGAGAAATATTTGAAAAAGAATAAATATTGCACAGGAGGGTGAATAATTTTGCCCACAACTGTATATCAAATTTAATAAACAAGTAATTTCCATAGCTCACATGAATTATCATAATATAATATCATTATGTCCAGAGTAACGTGCAGTTATCTACAAATATTCTGTTATTTATTATTTATCTTCAAATAAGTTGTGTACAAGTGATTACAATTTTATGTACAATTTAAAAACGTTAAAGTAACATTAAATCATTGTCAGAAACGAATGATTTTCTAAACGTGTGTAAAAAAGAAAAGTATTAATTAATGAAAATAGTGCTGTGGAAAAAAATACTCATGATTAATCGCATCCAAAATATGAGAAACTTTTTTTATATATATATATTTCGATATAAAATATATATTTATACGATAGAAATTATATATAAATTGAAATATCTATATAACAAAATTGCTTTGTATAGTTTTGTTTCTATGTATGTGTGTGTATCCCATATACATAATAAATATATACACTTCCTGACAACTTGTTGTCGATCCCAGTTATAAAAGCAACAAATCATAACTTGACTTCTAGTTGATCATTTGGAAAAGTGGCAGAAGGTGGATTTTTCAGATGAATCATCTGTTGAACTGCATCCCAATCATCACAAATACTGCAGAAGACCTACTGGAACCCGCATGGAGCCAAGATTCTCACAGAAATCAGTCAAGTTTGGTGAAGGAAAAATCATGGTTTGGGGTTACATTCAGTATGGGGGCGTGCGAGAGATCTGCAGAGTGTGTGTGTGTGTGTGTGTGTGTGTGTGTGTGTGTGTGTGTGTGTGTGTGTGTGTGTGTGTGTGTGTGTGTGTGTGTGTGTTATAAAAGATCACCTGGACTCTTTGCTTAATTCTGAAGTTTATTCGTCCCATTTACTTTAAGAATTCGGATTCATCAAAAGGCCTTATAAACAGTTTATGGCTCGCAGAGACTCTGATTGCTTACAGGAAAGATTTTCTCTAAACAAACCCCGTCCGTCCATTCAACCAACCAATCAAAATGGCGTCAGATTGAGTCGTCTTGGTTTGTGCCGTCGTACCATATAATAATAATATCGTACCATTCATGTCACAGTTTAAGGCCGAAGGGTACAGAAACGCATCTGAATTTCATTTACATTTGTGTGGAAGCAAAACATCCCAACAGCACAGTGATGTTTTGTTGAATTTCCGCCATGTTGGAGAGGGATTATGGGACCGAACGGACCTCAGGCGGTCGTTTCTTCATCTGAAATGCAGTCTCTTCATGCACAGGCATCCTTCATAGTACCTTAATTAATAGTCTGTTACAGATTATCATGTTTCCATATAAAAAAAAAAAGTGTAGAGATTTCTCCGTCGTCGAGATCGGCGTACAAACGTGCCACGCATATGTCGCCATCTCAGCTAATCTAACACACACACACATTCTCTCTCTGACACACGCACACACTCAAACACACACACAAAGTTAAAAAACGTCATAAAATGAACCAAAAAAAACGACGCACATGAAAACACATGTTTCCATGACAGGCATTAAACACAAACAAAAGCAAACAGAAGAACTGACAGCGAGACCCAGAGAGAGAGAGAGAAAGAGAGAGAGAGAGTCAGCCAGTGAGAAACGGGGCGATTTCCCACATAATGCATTGGGCCTGACACGCTGTGGCCCTTTGTTTCCAGTGGTGTGATCATTCAGAGCCTCATTGGAGAGCAGCGGAAAGACGGACGGCTGACGGGACGCTCCGGGGTCGGGGTGGAGGACGGGTGGGGCCGGGGTGTAGCGTCCCGCGGGGGCTAGCGGTTGTTTTTCGCTGCCTCTTTGGCCGCTATGATCAGGGGCGTGAGGCTGGACAGAGGCTTGGCCACCTTTAGGAACTGGTGCTGCAGGGAGAACAGAAATAGAGAGAGAGACGTCACTTATGCACCCCAAAACTTTTATGCCTCTTTTTACAAGACGTCAAATAAGTCTCTGATTTCCCCTAGAGAGTGTGTGTGAAGTTTCAGCTCAAAATAGCTCACAGATAATGTTTTATGACTCTCTGAAACTGACCCTTTTAGGCTTTGATCCTAATTGTGGCGTTTTGGTGACTGTCGCTTTAAATTCAAATGAGATTGTGCTCTTTTTAAAAGAGGGCGGAGCTACAAATTCCTGTGTGTCAGCATAGTGGCAGATTCAAAACAAGACTAACCTCCTATGCTAATGAGGGAGAGATGGTCACTAGTGGGCGGGGCTTTCCCCCTCTGATGACACGTACAAAGGGAGGATGTCAATCAAAGTGTTTTTGCAGACTGTTTTTATCAGGTCTGATTATAAAAATAATAGAATTAATTCATTTTTACCATTAGATGCTGCTTGTATTCAGAGACTGTTGCCACACAACGCCTTATAAAATAGATTTTGGCATAATAGGTCCCCTTTAAGTAAAAAGTACAGTTATCAGCAGCACACCGTAAAGCAAAACACTGTTGTATAAGAATGAAGGGCTTTATTCTGTGAAAATAATCTCCTGGATGTACTTTATCCCAATTATTACACAGCTACTAGCTACAAAATTAAAAAATTAGACAGAAAACATTTTTCTGAGCCGTAATAGTTTATTAATTCTTTAATTGAATACAAAGCTGACAGAAATGAAATGGCTGAGTGGAGCATACACTAACCTACGTATTTTTTTAGACACAAGATGGTGCCAAAGAGTCAAAGACAGTGGCGTGACAGACAAGCATGTAAATATGTTTCTGATCAAGATCATTCACAGTTCCCGGATGAACCTGTTATTCAGCGGTTGTAATCTGGGAATAACATACCTTGGAATTTTGTGAGTGACCAATCAGAATGAAGTATTCCAGAGCCGTGTAGTAAGAAATATAAATAATTTTTAAGGAGGCTAATATAGGAGCTGATATAAGCACCAATTTTGGCCATTCAAAAATAGTTCTAAATTGTGAGATTTTTGTATTGAAATTGTAAAGAAAATCTCACAATTGTAAGAAACTGTTGGAATTTTGAGATGGAAAAGTTATTTTATTTAGTAGCAGGATCTCAAAATTTCAACATGTAAACTCAGAATTTCACGGAAAACCTCAAAACTGTGAGATGTAAATATAGAACATAAAAGATGTAAACAGAAATCTGAAAAAGGTCAAAATTGTCAAATATAAATGCAGAAAAAAATATGAAAATGATGCAATGCAGAATTCATAAATTAACAAATCAAAATTGTGAGATGTAAACACAGAACTAAAAAAAATTCAAGATGTAATCGCAGAATTCTGGAAAAAAGGGTTAAATTTGTGAGACTAGAGACTAAATAAAAAAATTAATCTAAATTGTGAGATGAAAACAAAGAATTTTTAAAAAAGTGCAAGTAGTAAATGCAGAATTGTAAACAAAAAAAGGTCAAAATTGTGAGACGCAAAAAAAAACAACAACAACTTTTAAATCCAATTTGAAAGAAGTAAACAAAGACTTCCAAACAAAGTAAGAGATGCGGAAATAAAATTTTCTTCCAAAAAATTATATCGGTGAGGAACAATAAGTATTAAAAAAAAGTGAAAAATGTGAGACGTAAACATGAATTTTTTCAAACAACGCTTTTTAAAGTTACAATTGCAAAACATTCCCCACAAAATTCAGATAACTCAGAATAGTATGAAAATTACTTGTATTTGTTTACTCTATGGCTAATACCTGTTTTAGGAAGTTTTGAATATTTGGGGTAGGTAAAGGGATAGTTCACACAAATCTGAAAATGTACTCATTATCTACTCTCCCTCAAGTGGTTCCAAACCTACTTGAGTTTCTTTCTTCTGTTGAACACAAAAGAAGATAATCATTGACTTCCATAGTATTTGTTTTTCCTATGAGTCAATGGTTACCGGTTTCAAACATTCCTCACAACATTTTTATGTTCAACAGATAAAAAAAGAAACTCATAAAATGTATAAAACCACTTGATGGAGTAAATAAGTGGGCAGTCGTGGCCTGGTGGTTAGAGTGTTGGACTCGTGATC
>CAIGQV010018227.1:3264964-3272464 GCA_903798115.1 Danio jaintianensis
ACACACACACACACACACACACACACACACACACACACACACACACAAACCTTGTGGAATCGTATTTCAGACAGTGCTGTCACATTTAGCAGAGGTCTGTCATCACTGTGGTTTATCACACACACACAAACACACACACACACCTTAGTTAAACTAAATACAGAGTGAAGGTGTTAAAGTTCAGTTGCTGATTCACACGTCTGAAAAACACAGCCCTGAAACCACAACAACACACCAGCTTTATATATATATGCGTGTATAGATAAGAGGAATGAATAAATGAAGTGTCAGAGATAGGATAAATGAATAAAAATTAGGTAAATTAAGGAAACAAAACGGAAACAAAAATTTACAGGAGGGCGAATAATTTTGACTTCAACTGTATGTGCATGTGGCGCAGACAGGGATGAGCTGGGCTTTTCTGAACAAAGCCTGGTCATTCATCAGGATAATAATATCTCTGCTCTCTGGAGGTGTAATAGATGGAGGTGTGACGGAAGCACAGCCATTAAAATAACCACCGCTATAAATGAAGGAGCGCAGTGGATTCACACATTCATCTAGCCGAGCAGCAGAGGATCTGCATGCAAAACCAAAGATTGAGAATTAGTGATAAATCTCCATCACTTAGAGGTTGGCACAAGATTCCTCATTCATTCATTCTCATACAGCTTAGTCCCTTATTTATCAGGGGTCGCCACAGCGGAATGAACCGCCAACTATTCCAGTATATGTTTTAAGCACCGGATGCCCTTCTAGCTGCAAGCCAGTACTGGAAAACTCCCATACACTCTTACATTCACACTCATTCACTACGGCCAATTAAGCCAACGGCCACTACGCCAACACGGTGAGAACATGCAAACTCCACACAGAAATGCCAAATGGCCCAGCTGGGACTCTTGCCATGAGGCGACCGTGCCACCCATATAAGATCATTCATTCATTCATATTCTTTTCAGCTTAGTCCCCCCATTAATCAGAAGTCGCCACAGCGGAATGAACGACCATCTTATCCAGCATATGCTTTACGCAGTGGATGCCCTTCCAGCTGCAACCCATCACTGGTAAACACCCATACACTCTCATTTACACGCATACACCACGGACAACTCAGCTTACCCAATTCACCTATAACACATGTCTTTGTACTTGTGAGGGAAACCGGAGCACCCGGAGGAAACCCACGCGTACACGGGGGGAACATGCAAACTCCACACAGAAATACCAAATGGCCCAGCTTGGACTCGAACCAGCGACCATCTTGTCATGAGGCGACAGTGCTAACCACTGAGCCAGCGTGAGCCCCTGGAAAGTCTTACCTGTGTATTACACGAAAACACACAACCTTTTTTCAAAGTTTGGACTACATATTTGGATTATTTGGATAGTATTTCCTCGATCATATTGAAAGGAATATTGTAACTGTATTATTATCTGGAAAATAAGCAATGTTTTTACCCCTTTTCCTGATCGGTTTAATTTGGGGTAGTCCTGTTTTATATATAATCTGAGCTTCTTTTTCTTCCCTTTTTTCTTTGTGTGTCTTCTGAAGATGTATTATTATTAGGCCTGTCATGCTATTTTTTGTTGTATGATATATTGCACCGAAATATATTGCGATAAACGATACTATTGTCATTTTAAGGCCATTTTCTGACACTCATTCATTATATAATACCAGAACAACATTATAATATCATCACGATGCAAGTACACTCTTCCAGAGAACACATCAGATTTCATTTTTAAGCATATTTCATTTAATTATAATCATATTAACAATTTAATAATGAGGCATTGGAATCAGAATGTGAAAACGCAGATCCTGAATAAATAATAATAAATGTTAACACAAAAGTGCAAGGTAAAGAGTAACAGAGGCTGCGATATCTGTTACCAGATCTATTTTCAGCTGTCAGACACCCACATGAAAATATACTATAGTAATTTATAGTAAATACTACAGTGTTGTTTAACCATACTGACACGGGCACCTCCAATAGAGATAGAGATGTTGCACAATCAGCTGAAATGTTGCTGGAATTGTTTTTTATGCATGGGCGATATATATTGCATCACCAAAAATGATTGAGGTCATGTCCATGTGTTGTGTGAGAAGTCCATATATTGATTATTTTGACAAGCCTAATACTCATGATCATTTTAAGTAATGGTTATTACAATGCTGACCAAAATAGTCATGATTATGTTTTTCTCCATAAGCGAGCAGCTTAAATCTCAGTGTTTTAGTTCCCATTAAATCTCCTGACAGGTTTCAAAATCTACATTTTCCCGAACGAAGGTGCTTGAAACGGCCTTCAGGAGACCTGCAGCGGGTTTTCATTAGCTCAACCAAGACAAGCAGAGACACAATTGGCACACTGCGGATTAATCTCATGTTCAAGCTGCTGTTCAGAAAATTACACCAAACAGAGACGCGTGTGTTTGTACACAAGAAGCCTGTTTCTGAGACCCAAATTACACTGAAAGCATTTCAAAACATTCACAAGGCACAAATACAGGACAAAGATATAAATCTCACTTAGAAATCACTGAGAAATGATCACTGATTTATGTAAAACTTATAATATTTAACTATTAAATCTTCTGCTGTTGACTTCATTTTAAATCACCAATAATGGTAATTTACTATTATAGTACTTATTAGGGCTGAACAATATATGGTTATGCGCAATATGTGTATCTGCAATAGTCACATCGCAGGATTAGATTATTTATTAAAGATTCAAAGATAAAGATATTATTAAATATTATTCATTCATTCACTTTCCTTTCGGCTTAGTTCCTTTATTAATCAGGGGTCGCCACAGCGGAATGAACGGCCAACTTATCCAGCATATGTTTTATGCAGCGGATGCCCTTCCAGCTGCACAGCGCATGTGTTTGGACTGTGGGGGAAACCGGAGCACCCGGAGGAAACCCACACGAACACAGGGAGAACATGCAAACTCCTCCACGAAAAATGGCCCAGCCGAGGCTCGAACCAGCGACCTTCTTGATGTGAGGCTACAGCGCTACCCACCTATTAAATATAGATCTTTTTTAATTATTTATTCAACAATGACCATGTTATTTGACTGTTAAATTTCTGTACATGAATACTGTTAGGCTCCCCAGAAAACCATAAAGCACTGTTTATTTAGTTATTTTTGCTTGTAATTTATTATAATTTATGCAGATCCAGTGCATAGAAAAAGACTTGATCATCTTTCCAATCTTTTTCCAAATCATCTGGTGAAATTATATTCATATGATACCGCAATATATATCGTGGCAAAACAAAATACTGCAATGCCAGCATTTATCATATTTTAAATTAGCTTAAGTGTTATTTTAGTTTCACTGAAGAACTAATTGTTATTATGACTTTGCATTAGTTTTTTGTTAGTCAAGTTATTCAGTTCATCAAGTTCAGTGATAAATGACTTGATATTATAAAACATAAGAATACATATCTATTTTTAACAGTTTGCTTTAATTAAAGTTTTATGGGTTTAGATTTAATTATAGATTATTATAATAATTGATCAAATTTAATTTAATTATGAACAATAACTATGGCTTTTTATTATTTATTTGTTTTAATTTAAACTTTAGTCATTTTAACATGCTTTGACTTTTTAAATTTAAATAAACATTTATAACATATGAAATAATTTTTTTTTCTATTTTGATAACCATATTATTCAAAGTTTAATCTAATATTCATATATTTTAAAAAATTTTATTACAGCGATTCATAATGTCAAGTCGATTTTTAAGACCATGTTAAAGACTGACATCACCAATCTCACTTCCAGAATTTTTTATTACAAATAAAATATAATAATAATAATAATAATAATAATAAATTAAATAAATTAAAATGTCATTAATGCCACAAAAAATAAATTAATTAATTAATAAAATAAATATATTCAATTCAAGTCAAGTTTATTTATATAGCGTTTTTCACAATATAGATTGTGTCAAAGCAGCTTAACATAGTTCTAGTAAAGTCCAGATTTCAGAGTTGAAGTTCAGTGTAGTTTAGTTCAGTGTGGTTTAAATTTCACTGCTGAAAGTTCAAACACTGTAGAGCAAATCCACCGAAGCACAGCTCCACAAGTCCCGATCCGAGCAAGCCAGCGGCGACAGTGGCCAGGAAAAAAAACTTCACCAATTGACGAAGTGAAGGGAAAAAAAACCTCGAGAGAAACTAGGCTCTGTTGGGCACAACCATTTTTCATCTGGCCAAACTTCCTGTTCAGAGCTGCAGTCTAGGCGCTGGAGGCTGAAGAAGCTGGACGTCCATCGTGGAGAAGCTGCAGGTGTGAGTAGGGCACCGGCGGGCAGTCAGGTTGGCCCGCAGGATCAATGTGGGGACTCGTTTGTCACGGTGGTCTTTCAGGAATCAGTCTCATGCACTCCATGATGACCACAGCATCAGCTCGGGATACGACCTGGTCCAGGATTATGGATACCTTGGGATCATCTCTTCACAGGTCTTGGATCGCATCAATGGTGCTGCATAGTCTTCTAGGGACCTCAGGATGAGTATCCTCAGGTGGAAATAGAGAATAAAGAAAATAATAAGCGTAGCTGCTGTTCATAGTGTATATAAAAGAGATGCAAAAATGAAGAGTTAGATGTAAATGAGAAGGCTCGACCACCTTTACTCGACTTTGCTATTCTAGGTACTACCAGAAGCCCTGAGTTTTGAGATCTTAAAGAGCGGGTTGGATTGTAGTGAGACAGAAGGTTGGTTAGATAAACAGGATTATTTAAAGCTTTATAGGTAAGAAGCAATATTTTATAATCAATACGCATATGCTATAATCAATATATATATCCCACAAGTCCAAAGACATGCACTTGGCCGTGGTGTGGTGTGTGTGTGAATGAGTGTGTATACAGTCGTGGCCAAAAGTTTTGAGAATTACATAAATATTGGAAATTGGAAAAGTTGCTGCTTAAGTTTTTATAATAGCAATTTGCATATACTCCAGAATGTTATGAAGAGTGATCAGATGAATTGCATAGTCCTTCTTTGCCATGAAAATGAACTTAATCCTAAAAAAACTTTCCACTGCATTTCATTGCTGTCATTAAAGGAGCTGCTGAGATCATTTCAGGAATCGTCTTGTTAACTCAGGTGAAAATGTTGACGAGCACAAGGCTGGAGATCATTATGTCAGGCTGATTGGGTTAGAATGGCAGACTTGACATGTTAAAAGGAGGGTGATGCTTAAAATCATTATTCTTCCATTGTTAACCATGGTGACCTGCAAAGAAACACGTGCAGCCATCATTGCGTTGCATAAAAATGGCTTCACAGGCAAGGATATTGTGGCTACTAAGATTGCACCTAAATCAACAATTTATAGGATCATCAAGAACTTGAAGGAAAGAGGTTCAATTCTTGTTAAGAAGGCTTCAGGGCGTCCAAGAGAGTCCAGCAAGCGCCAGGAAAAAAACATCAGGGACAGATTGGTCTTCTGCAAAAAGTATGGCGAATGGACTGCTGAGGACTGGGGCAAAGTCATATTCTCCGATGAAGCCCCTTTCCGATTGTTTGGGGCATCTGGAAAAAGGCTTGTCTGGAGAAGAAAAGGTGAGCGCTACCATCAGTCCTGTGTCATGCCAATAGTAAAGCATCCTGAGACCATTCATGTGTGGGGTTGCTTCTCATCCAAGGGAGTGTGCTCACTCACAATTTTGCCCAAAAACACAGCCATGAATAAAGAATGGTACCAAAACACCCTCCAACAGCAACTTCTTCCAACAATCCAACAACAGTTTGGTGAAGAACAATGCATTTTCCAGCACGATGGAGCACCGTGCCATTAGGCAAAAGTGATATCTAAGTGACTCGGGGACCAAAACGTTGAAATTTTGGGTCCATGGCCTAGAAACTCCCCAGATCTTAATCCCATTGAGAACTTGTGGTCAATCCTCAAGAGGCGGGTGGACAAACAAAAACCCACTAATTCTGACAAACTCCAAGAAGTGATAATGAAAGAATGGGTTGCTATCAGTCAGGATTTGGCTCAGAAGTTGATTGAGAGCATGCCCAGTCCAATTGCAGAGGTCCTGAAAAAGAAGGGCCAACACTGCAAATACTGACTCTTTGCATAAATGTCATGTAATTGTCGATAAAAGCCTTTGAAACGTATGAAGTGCTTGTAATTATATTTCAGTACATCACAGAAACAACTGAAACAAAGATCTAAAAGCAGTTTAGCAGCAAACTTTGTGAAAACTAATATTTGTGTCATTTTCAAAACTTTTGGCCACGACTGTATATTTCCCAGTGATGGGTTGCAGCTGGAAGGACATCTGCTGTGTAAAACATATATGCCGGATAAGTTGGCGGTTCATTCCGCTGTGGCGACCCCTGATTAATAAAGGGACTAATCCAAAAAGAAAATGAATGAATCAATGAATAAATAAATATTAAATAAATAAATAAATGTGGGGGATGTGGGGGACACACACCTCGAGAGAAACTACACACACACACACTAAAATACAGTATATTTTATCATATATTAAGAGCAGAGCACTGCAGCAGCTCCTGGATGTATATAAAAATACAGTATATTTTAACAATTTGTAGAGATTCATAATTTAACATAAGAAAAACTGTCAAACCAATTTTTATTCCATCCACATCACCAATCACACTTCCCAAAATAAATAAATAAATAAATAAATAAATAAATAAATAAATATTTGTTATTGATGCCACTGAGGATTCCAATATATGTTTTCACATTAAAACATAGATTTTTACAAATTTATTAGACAGAGATCCATAATTTTACGTAAGATAAACTGTCAAATCTATATTCTTTTTATTTTAGATTTTTTTTATTGATGCCACAAAAGTAGACTTACATGGTAAAAGAAATATATCAATTCTACAAATCAATCGACATGCATGAATACTAAGTTTTCCTCAACAATACTAAATGCATTAACCCAATCTACAGCAGTATATCTTGTGCATGACAAATAATAACCAACATGCACAGTGTATGTATAGGAATCACAGTCTGACCCTGAGCCTCTATTAATGCAGGATTCTCCCAGTAAAGACAGTCCATTTAAATGAAATACAGCCGTCAGTCTCTCCTCCAGCACACACACACAAACACACACGACCACAGAGACCCTGACACACACCAGAGCTTCTCCAGGATCTGCTCAAAAAGACTGGACAGAACACAGACAACCACCGCAGCCTTTAAAGACGGCAGAAGATCATCATAAATGTCTAATAAATAAAAGTGTGTGTCATCAGAATGTGGAAACTGAGCCGTGTGGGCAGAATGTAAAATATTGCATCCATAAATCTGCATGGATGAAAGCTAGTTATTACATTACTCCCTATTACATATTTGGTTTCACTTATAATGTGAGTGAATGCATTGCAAATGGTGCAGTTATAGACGGACTGTACTACCAGAGGATATCCACTAATTCAATGACATT
>CAIGQV010018227.1:3358808-3378327 GCA_903798115.1 Danio jaintianensis
CACACACACACACACACACACACACACACACACACACACACACACACCACGGACAAAATTTAGCTTACCCAATTCACCTATACCACATGTTTTTGGACTTGTGGGGGAAACCGGAGCACCCGGAGGAAACCCACGCAAACACGGGGAGAACATGCAAACTCCACACAGAAATGCCAACTGACCCAGCCGGAGCTCGAACCAGTGACCTTCTGGCTGTGAGGCGATTGTGCTACCCACTGCGCCACCGTGCTGCCCTCAATTCAAATTTGTATTACCAAAACATTTGTAATTATAACATTAAATAGAAATCACAGTATTAGTAATAGTAATTAATAATAGTAATAGTAACGTTAATAGTCTCTCTGTCTCTCTCGCATGCACACTCGGTCTTTCTCGCGTGCACTCGGTCTACCTCGTGCGCATTCTGTCTCTCTCGCATGCACACTTGCTCTACCTCGCGCGCATTCGGTCTCTCTCGCGCGCACACACTCGGTCTACCTCGACCACATTCGGTCTCTCTCGCTCGCACACTCGGTCTTTCTGCGTTCGCTTGACTTTTGTCCAGTCTGGCGCCTCATAGTATACCATTAGGGTAAGTGAAATAGTCTTGTTTTCAGTATGACCTAGGTTTATTTAACTTACCCCACTGCCACATCATTTAGCTTGTTTAAAGGAAAAGCTCAATTAATTTTGATTTATTATTTCTGAAAACTATTTTATTTATATTCTAAAATTCAGTGTAGCTGGCCTATGTTATACTAGTATAGGCTGGTTTTAATTCAGAAAAGTAAAACAAATACTGTTAAAATACAGACCTTGAATGTGCAAATCGTCTACATTTTTATCAGAATTTATATTTCCCTCATTATTTTACTGCTTTTTACCACTTTTGTGCCCACAATTTGCTCACCTCGCAATTAACTTCCAGGAGGACCCATCCAAATCATCCTGCTCCTCAGAATAAACCCGTATATTCTGTTCTTGATCTAACTGGAACCAGTACAGAAGACCTTCCTTGTCTCTACCGATGGGCTGTAGACGCATCGTGTCCGGATCTTCCTCATTGATTAACGTCTTAAACTTAAGATTGTCGTCAAACTGGGACTCACACAAGTACTGTAAGGGAAATAAAGAATAAAGGTGAATCTCACAATAACACACATCACATTTTTGGCCTAAAATAAATAACAAAACTTAAATGTGTTTTTTATTTGGGGACAAATGTAACATGTTCTAGCCATGGTTCATCATTCAACTTTCTATATTAATAACAACATGATCATGTAAAGTAATACTGACCTTTAAAATGTCAGTTTTACACTCAACCGTCATTTCCAGGTAGCTCTTTCTCTCCATCTCCCATGCCCAGGTGCTGTTAAATTCCTGGCAAACCTGCATCAACAATATTTCACAGATGCATCTGCGTGGACATTTCCATATTAATAGCAAACACTATTATTTTAAAGCTAAAACACTCTCTTACCTTCACAAGATACTTCTCCCATCTGTCTGGAGTGACCGACTTTCCGATCTTCCGCAGTAGTTTGATGTGGAGCTCAATCAATGGCCGAGGAACTAAGAATAGTACAAAAGGTATGATTAATTTTCACAGACATTTTTAATATGTTAGTTTTGGGAATACTTAGACTAACATAAAGCTTGTTTTGTTATGCTTGGAAAATCATTCCATCTTTTTTTTTTCATAAAATAAATGTCACTTGCATTGATATTTTTGGATAATGCAGACATTATAAGAGACGAACCATTTTGCCTGAACACATAGAAAGCAGAAATATTTCAACTTCAATGATTCAATCAGCTGTGTGACAGATTATTTTGGCAAAACATTATTGTGATCTGTACTCATAAAAGAGTAAGCGATCATAAAATGTGTGTTATATTCTAAATGATTAAAAACTTCCAGTGGTTTTGGTAGTGGAAATTTAAAATGACAATTAATGTGTATTTTAGGGGGACACTGTAATACTCAAAGTGTTTTAATATGCCATCAAATGATTTGTGATCTAAAATATGCATTAATACGAATAAACATAATATTCTAAATAAGAAAATGATAACAATATTATATTATTTATTTAACTATTAATTCATGTATTTAATGATACTTAAACCCCGATTTTCATTTTTGACCTGCATAATAATAGCAATTCTTCTTTCCCTTGAATGTTTCTTTTTAATTTGCTATAATTAATACACTTGTGAATTAATACATTAACAAATACCCCACTGATACTACATTAACAAATTCATCCAATCAGCTGTCAGCAATGTCATACAAACCAGTAATAATCAAGTGACGTTTACATACGCGGATCCTAAATAACAGCATTAGTATCTTGAAATTCACATACAACGATGGCCATATGACACCACTGTGTACACAATTAACACAGCCTACAAATGGTCGGAGTGGCACAAACTGTCGCGCGTAAACAAACCTGTGTTATTTGTACAATAACTATAATTTAGCATAGGAAGTTTGACAGCGGCCTGCGCATGCGCGCTACGCGTCTACCGTCCCATCGGTGTTTATAATCTGAATCTAAAATGCATCAAGCCAATTAATCGTTCAATTCTGAAGCGTTTCTCTACTCACATCTGACCCAGAGCATGATGACACCCTTAGCAGTGCGTTTATTATTCCCGAAGCCATTCATATTCGGAGATTAGGCTTTAAATATATCTATTTTTCCACTAGCAAAGGGAGGAAAAACACACGACTCTTTTAACTGTTCACACGCTCCGTCTGAAAATATCAGCGACTCGATCGCCATCCAAACAAAGACTACAAGGCTTAAAGTTTGAGTGATCAAACCCGAGATGAGCAAAGATGATGAGGAGCCAAACAAACAAACAAGCAGAGCAAACCGCGCAGCTCACCCGCGGAGGTGTCCTGTAAGTATCGCTCCAGCTGCGGGAAACTGAGATCGGGCAGATCCAGAACCGGGCCGTAGCGCTCCAGAAACGAGCAAACCACCGCAAACCCGGGGCTGTGGGCTGGAGCGAGAGCCGCCGTGCTGGTGGTGCCCGGAGCAGCCATCTTTCCTGGAGATGACGAGCTTTGCTTAGACCCAAAACTGCCCACAATACACCGCGACACCCACCCTGAGCATCATCCGGAGGGGCAACTCGCGTGTACGGAGAACCACAATGCCACCGGCATCATCATCATCATCGTCATCAGCATTATTATCTTCATCACAATTAATACATTTACAGTATTTTCGTTTTAAAATGCCAAACTTGCATAATAACAGGGAAATGGGAGAATTATATCTCTTAAGTGTAAAGATAACATACAGAGGGGAAAGAAACAACGTTATCTTTACACTTAAAGAGATACAACAACAAGAACATGTAAACAAAACGTGGGTTTACATGAATTACGCTATTACAAAATCTGAAATAAAGGATCTTCATCACAATAATATCATCATCATAAGTATTATTATCTTCATCATAATTAATTTTTAAAGTCTTTTTTTTATGCCAAACTTAATAACAGTTTAAATAATAATAATAATAATAATAATAATAATAATAATAATAACAGGGAAACGAGAAATCTTAAATGTAAATACAACATGCAAGAACATTTAAACCAAAAATAAATGTGGTTTTGCATGAATTAATCTATTACAAAACCAAGAGAGAAACAGAAATAAAGGATCTTCATCATCATACCACGCGTTAGTGCTGCTTTAATACGTCATGCTTTCTTTGTTTATTTGTGTTTATTCGTGGCATGGATGAATGGTTAAATCCATAGAGTGTATTACTATATAATAAACATATTTATGATGCACGAGAGATTTTAAAGTTATTTTCTGTAATAAAAAAAACACTGTTTAACGTATAAACAACAGGTTATGTTATATGCACGTACACGTCTTAACTAGATTTATCGTTCCTTAAATAAATTTAACTTATTTAACTGAGTTAAAAATTTGTTTATTAGTTATTTAATTTGAGTAAATTGTAAGTTAAATAAAGAATGGGAAATCAGTCTTATTTATTCAGAAAGTACAACATGATAAATGTTGCTTTAAACATTGCAGTTTTCATTTTGACAATATTGTTTTAGTGTCGTAACTTTATTCATGACAAGGAAGAATTAAATAATTGTTATAAATTATTTAGTCTTTATGCAATATAATTTAGGCACAATATAATATAATATAATATAATATAATGTTGCTTTAACACGTCACATAAACAGTGTCGTTTCCCGGTGATTATTCAACGGGAAATCAATGCATTATATTTAGATATGAAAATAAGAAACAAACAAAACAGGAAAGAAAAACATACTTATTCACTCTGATCATATAATGTATAAAAAAATATTATATTGCATTAAAATAAAATACTATATGCTATATAATCTATTCATTTTAATTAATTAATTGAAAATAACATCCAATCACAACTATTTATTCCAGACCCTGATGAATAAATGAATAAGTATAACAGAAAAAAAAAATAAACATATATTCGGTGGCACAATCTGACTCCAGCATTTAGTACGTCGCTGAACGACAGCCAATCAGCGCAAACGCACGCTGATTTGACGCTGGCCGGTAACGTAGGTGGTGGGTGTGTCTCTGCGTCACATGAAGAGAAACACAACACAAGAGAAGATCGAGTTGCTGGCCGAGGCAAGATTATATAATATAATACATATATTTATAATGCATGAGAGATTTTAAAGTTCTTTGTTGTAATCGAAATCATTTGCTTCGAATAGTAAAAAACACCGTTGAACATATAAACAGCAGGTTTTTATTACTATGCACGACGTACAAGTGTTTCTTGACTACATGTATCGTTCCTGAAATGTATTTTAGATTAATTTGATATAAAAAGGCTATTAATGTTGTCTATATTAAAGTGATATACCTTAAAACACTGTACAATGATGTTGCCAGATTGTACTATTGTATTTACACTCCAAGTAACTATATAAAAGCATAATACGTTTCCACATAGTAAACATACTATGGTAGAACACAATATAAAGAGTCCAGACGTACTGAACTGATGTGATATATCTTAAAACACTGCATAATGTTGTCAGATTGTACTATTTTATTTACACTCCAAGTTACTATATATATATAGCATAGTACTTTTCCACATAGTATGGCAGAATGCAATATAAAAAGTCCAGACTTACTGAATTATTGTGAATTGTCTTCTACACTTACAGGAAAACAGATCATGTCGTCTCCAGAAATTGCTTCCTTATCCTGGGGCCACATGAAGGTCAAAGGTTGCTCCACATCCTATAAAGACTGTAAAGTGTGGCCTGGTGGCAGCCGTGCCTGGGACTGGCGTGAAACCGGCACAGATGTGAGATCAGCCTAATAACTGCAATTCACTGTAACATATGATTTAGCTGTGTATTTAGCAGACAGAAATCACTTTCATTGCATCAAGGTTCACAGTTGATTGCATACCTCCCAAGGAATCAAACAAATAATACTAATGTAATTCACATTAAAAAACACATCCCATTTTAATGTCCGTGTCAAATGTGACTTTAGGCCACAAAACCAGAGCTATATTTGTAGGAGTAGCCGACAATACATTGTAGGAGTACAAAAAAAGATCTCATTTTCTGTAATGACAAAAATCATTAAGATCCATAAATAGGTTTTGTAATGTTATTTTGTAAGCATGTCAACATCTTATTTCTTATTAATAATATGCATTGCTAAGGACATTTTTTTAACCTCAGATTCTAAAATTTCAAGTATCCAAAAAATGTACAATAAACTGACAATTAAAATGGACTATTCTGACAAACTGCACATCAACAGAAAGCTCCATTCAGATTTTGATGTATAAATCTCAAGTTCAAAAGAATTACCCTTATAACTCATTTAATGGTCCAGTGCGATACCTTACAAAAGTAATTTTATATACACTACCTGACAAATGTCGCCTATCCAAGTTTTAGGAACAGCAAATAATAACTTGACTTCTCGTTGATCATCTGGTATCAGAAGTGGCTTATATGAAAGGCAAAGGCCTCTAGATTACGCTTATTTTACTAAAATAAAATATGATCATGCCTTGATTTTTTATTATTTCATTAGGACAGTAAGGTCTGACTTTGCTTAAACAAAAGTCTTGTCACTTAACAGAAATAATGTCCAGTATAGAATATAAAGTCATGGTGCAGTGGAAAAAGAATGAATATTGTGTATGACTCCCACGAGCTTGGAGGACTGCATCCATACATCTCTGCAATGACTCAAATCACTGATTAATAAAGTCATCTGGAATGGCAAAGAAAGCGTTCTTGCAGGACTCCCAGAGTTCATCAAGATTCTTTGGCTTCATCTTCAATGCCTCCTCATTCATCTTACCCCAGACATGCTCAATAATGTTCATGTCTGGTGACTGGGCTGGCCAATCCTGGAGCACCTTGACCTTCTTAGCTTTCAGGAACTTTGATGTGGAGGCTGAAGTATGAGAAGGAGCGCTATCCTGCTGAAGAATTTGCCCTCTCCTGTGGTTTGTAATGTAATGCGCAGCACAAATGTCTTGATACCTCAGGCTTTTAATGTTGCTATCCACTCTGCAGATCTCTCGCACGCCCCCATACTGAATGTAACCCCAAACCATGACTTTTCCTTCACCAAACTTGACTGATTTCTGTAAGAATCTTGGGTCCATGCGGGTTCCAGTAGGTCTTCTGCAGTATTTGTGATGATTGGGATGCAGTTCAACAGATGATTCATCGGAAAAATCCACCTTCTGCCACTTTTCCAAATAATCAACTAGAAGTCAAGTTATTATTTGTTGCTCTTACAACTGGGATCAACGACAAGACTTTTGTCAGGTAGTGTACATGCAGGGTTAAAATACATGCATTAAAAGCAATTAAATAGATTTGAGCTTAAATGGCATTAAAAAGCAGCATTACATTTTATTTTAACCGGCATTAAATTTAGTTTTTAAGAATAGTTTGGTAATTTGTTCCAATCGGTGCAAAATTGGGGTGACATGGGCTTATTAGATGCATAGATATTTTTCTGTAAATCATGACAATAAAATGGTGTCATTTTTGTTCAGTTATAATATTTTTGCATGACATTATCTACTCATTTTTTATTACCACTTTTCACATCTTAATAAGTAAACCAATGTACAGTAGCTAAGTAGTGACTAAAACCACTGCATTGAAACTACTTGTGTTAAAGGGATAGTTCACCCACAAATGAAAATGTACTCACCATTATCTCACACTCAACCTTTATGAGTTTCTTTGAAGAGTGAATAATGACAGAATTTCCATTTTTGTGTGAACTATCCCTTTAAATATGACCTATTTAAGTGCAACTATACATTCAGCATCATCCCGGTGTCCAGCCGTCCGATTTGGAGGAGATTTTGAGGAAAGGAGTGCAGACGCTGGTCATAGGAAGAGGGATGAGTGAAGCTCTGCAGGTAACTGTGGGAATCTGCTGAACAGTCATCTGAATATTTTAATACTTAAAGGCACAGCATGTCATTTTGACCACTAGAGTTCTTACATATTCTGCCATTAAACCTGCTAATAAGCTTATTTGTTGTGTTTTAGGTTCCTCCGTCCACCTTAGATTATGTGAAGAAGCAGGGAGTGGATGTCCGGGTGTTTCAGACGGAGCAGGCTGTTAGAGAATACAACGCTTTAGCAGGAAAAGGAGAAAAAGTCGGCGGTGTTTTCCACTCCACCTGCTGAACACAACACTAACACAACCTGCTAATTACATTTACTACAGTGTTAAACGTGCCTTACTCTTCAAACGAACACAGTTTTCTTAATATAAGCTTCATCATTTGGACTGTTTTCTTTGTGCTAGTGAAAATGTTATTAGCTTTATAATCATTAAACAACTGTGCTCTGAGAATGTCACATACACAAGGGATACAAATGAACAAAATGGTTTATTTTGGATAAAACATAGTGAAAACATCTGATTTTTGTGTTGGCTGTTAATTGCAGATATGTACACTACAGCTCAAAAGTTTATTATAAGGATTGTGTTTAATCTGCTCAGCAAGACTGCATTTATTTGATCCAAAAATTACAATAAAACAGTAATATTGTGGTTTGATTTTGATGTTTTACAATGTAATTTATTCACATGATTCAAAGCTGAATTTACTGCAGTCTTCAGTGTCACGGGATCCTTCATAAATCATTATAATATGCTCATTTACTGTTTTATTATGATAATTACTGGTTAATAATCATTCTTATAATATTTAATGCTGAATATATTTGTTCTTGCTTCAAAGTTTTGTTTGTGGAAACCTTCTAGGATGGATTTTTAGGATAGTTTGATGAGAAAGCTTAAAATAACACAAAACACACACATTTGTTTTTGTGAATTGTGGGGACATTACATAGGTTTCCACTGTTTTTCTACCATACAAACTGTATTATCTATTGCCCTAAACCCAACCCTCACCATGGAAACCATGGACAGTTTTACTTTCTGAAAGAAAAAAAATAACTCATTCTGTGTGATTTATACGTTTTTTGAGAAATGAGGACGTCAGCAATGTCCTCATAATTCACCACCTTCTTGTAATACCTGTCATAATACAGATTTGTGTCCTATGTCACAAAAACACGCACACACACATTTCAAGAGTGAAAGCAAAGTAACAAAGACATATGATGTCAGATATAAATATATTAATATAAATAACATTATAAATGTCTTTAATTTATTTTACTTTCACTCTTGAACAATTTAAAGTGTCCTTGATGAGTAAAACTAAATACAATGTATTTTTTTAACAGTATACAGTTTCCACAAAAAACATGAAGCAGCCCAACAGTTTTCAACACTAATTCTTCTTATATTAGAATGATTTCTGAAGCATCATGTGGCACTGAAGAGTGGAGCGATCATGCAGAAAATTCAGCTTTAAATCTCTGAAATAAATTAAAATGTACACCACATTATATAAGACAAGTTATTTCAAATTGTAATAATATTTCAGAATTTTCTACTGTATTTTTGATCAAATAAATGTAGTCTTGATGAGCACAATACACATAAAAAAATCTTAGACTGGTTGTGTGTGTTTTGCCTGGGCTCCAGTGTCAGCGGCGGGCTGGTTTGGGCATGATAAACACTTTGACGGGTTTGCTGAGGTGTATTGTGCCCTCGATGGAGCTCTCGCTGGTGGGCAGGCCGTCCATACTCTCGTTCCATGCGGGTTTAGAGGAGGACAGTTTACTGCTGCTGGAGCTGTAGGCCAGAAGCAGACGCACTTCAATCTGACACGGCTCTGAAAGAGGAAATAAACAGACGTGAGATGCACCGTTTATTCAAAATGCAGGACTTGTGTAAAAATCAAGTGACTCAAGTTCAAGTCAAGTTTTAATGTCATTTCACTACACGTGTGGACAAAGTGGAACGAAATATCATGTCCCGCAGGATCACGGTGCTAAATAAATAAACATAACCATAAATATGAACACAACACTGGATGTAAGAACTATTTTAAACCTATCCATAACTAACTAATCTAATTATACACTCACTGGCCACTTTATTAGGTACACCTTACTAGTACTGGGTTGGACCCCCTTTTTCCTTCAGAACTGCCTTAATTCTTCGTGGCATAGATTCAAAAAGGTACTGGAAATATTCCTCAGAGATTTCGGACCATTCTCTGTAAACCCTAGAGATGGTTGTGCATGAATATCCCAGTAGATCAGCAGTTTCTGAAATACTCAGACCAGCTCGTCTTTCACCAACAACCATGCCACGTTCAAAGTCACTTAAATCACCTTTCTTCCCCATTCTGATGCTCGCTTTGAACTGCAGCAGATCGTCTTGACCATGTCTACATGCCTAAATGCATTGAGTTGCTGCCATGTGATTGGCTGATTAGAAATTTGCGTTAACGAGCAGTTGGACAGGTGTACCTAATAAAGTGGCCGGTGAGTGTACATATACTATAAATTCTTAAATATAGACTTAACCTAAGCCACACCATACAAGTACTTTTACACAGGGTGGGAATTATACATCGACGATCGGGGGGTGGGGTTCAAGTTTTTCGGTTATGTTCGGTAATATGCCTCAGTGAACCAAATTTATATATTTAATTCAATTGCTACTTAATAAATCTAATTTATTAATCAAACTGGTTATAATGAAATAGAAATAATTCTATGTTAAGCTGCTTTGACACAATCTACATTGTAAAAGCGCTATAGAAATAAAGATGAATTGAATTGAATTGATGTTTACATTGTTTTAAGGGATATTGAGTGGTTCTCCAAATTGTGATATTAAATAAACGGTTTGCATTCCTGCACCTATTAATGGATGACCATGAAAGACAAGGTGCAAGCAAGTTTATAATAGCATACAAACAATGCATAGTTTTACAAACACCTACAAACGCCTATTTAACACGAAACATGTTTTGTGAACACTTACGCTGTCTGTTGGTGCTCTAGATTTGCTGGTTTCAAACCACTCAATATTTTTGCCGCAAACATGCATTCACAATGGTGTGAACTATTAATGTAGGGGTGGAAATGGAAAAACAAAAATTATACATGTTGCAGTTTTTGCTCACTACTATTTCATACTTTGATTTCTTAGTACCATGGAAAATTTTAATAGAGTCCACAAGTGCTTAAGAAATAGCATACATTAAAATTTTAACCAAAGCGGGCCTGCATTCAGGCTTTATCTGGTCATGCAGACACTCACAGATAGAAAACAACCCAAGCAATACGCCGTCTTGTTGGACTAGATGCAGTTCTATTTATATCTGTGGAGCTGTGAGGGCTCATGCTGTTCGCTAGCAGCAGAGAAGGATTTGTGTTCGCAACATTGTTTTATTCAAGGACAAGACCAAGAACAGCTTCTGCAAAATGATTCTTGACCAAAACTGCTGAAGTCTTAAAGAACAGGTCATATATATGTTTTCATAAAATAACGTAAGTAATGTTAGGTAGCTCTTAGGGCTGTGCGATATGGGCAAAAGAAACCTATCATGAGTTTCTTGAACAATATTGCGATTTCGATTTTTAATCACGATTTTGACACACACAGACATTTTACAGTAGAAATCTGAAACATATTTCCAAAGGAAAACAATTAGATCTTTATCAAAAACCTGTAACATGTCTCTTAAACAAGGCAAAAAAATAAAAATCACCTAGTAAAAGTATAACAAATTGTCTCTTTGTGTTCGTGTAATAAAACGTCTCTAGAACAGACCTATGGCAAAACAAATAAATAGGCTACTGTGTGTGTGTGCTGTCAAACTCAATTCTCCGATGTTCTGCTTGACCACATATCAGAAGTAGTTGCGCGTACTTTCTCTATTGGGAGCGACGCGAGCACATACTCCAGGCGCCCCCAGTTGAAAACATCAAATGGTTGATGGTCGCCTACCCACGAACAAGGAGCTTGAACGCAAAGTGCGTTGAAAATGCTGAAGGAAGCAAAGCGCCTCGCACTTTACACACGCTTTTAGATGCGATATGTGACTGACAAGTCTTATAAATTACCTGGTTCTGCGATACATCGGCCTTCCTGTATGCAAAGTAATCCCACACTACAGATGTTGAGTTTTTTTGGCACCAAGTCCTCCTGTGCTGAACTCATCATCCCTGTTTATGCAGGCTATTTGTCATTATTAAGCTCAGTCTCCTGTTCTAGGTTCAAACAGCATACTGCGAAAGAAGTATCAGTCGGGACTGGAGCGCGCAAAAAATCGTGCTGTTAGGCAATTTAGAAATCGCGCATGTCCAAATGGCGATTTTGATACGATTTCAATTAATCGCACAGCCCTAGTAGCTGTCCTTTAATGTAAACAGTCTGCAAAGTTTTTCATCAGAAAAAGTGCATAATGCTGGGGAAGGATGTTGAGAAGAAATGTAATGTTTGGATTTAATTGTGATGTTTTTATTTATATGCATCTGGAATGCCCACACAAGAGATCTTCAATCTTTGATATGTAACCCTTAACAGAACTTTGTATGGCAGGATCTGATCAAACATAAATACTTATGAATGTAAATAAGATTGTATCTGGTGACCTTGGTACTTATATTGTATGTCCTTTTGTTTTTATGTTGTCATTTGAAAGTGTTTTTTGCTCTGATTTATTTGAAAAATGAAACAAAAAAGTAATAAATAGTGCATAAAGATGCCAACAAAACAATACTGCCTTCATTAATCATTCATCAACAGTCAAATTATATGTATATGTTCAATGTGTATTACGTAAATATTTTTATCTTGCACACTACTTGTGTCTATATGTCTGTGTAACGTGTATCTTACATATTTTTTGTCTAGGGGTTGTTTAACAAATCTATCTTACATGTTTATTGTCAGTATTTGCATACTGTATTTGTTTTTAAATGTATATTGTCTTTAAAGTATGCTGTGGGTGATATGACAATAAAAAAAAGTGATTTGATTTGAAGATATTGTCTTACAAAAGAGTCACTTTGAATCTTTTAAAAATCGCTACCTATCTATATATCTATATCAATAGCATTAAAGTATCTAATTTGCATAATCCCGCCTACATAAACACTTGGATATGGTTGTTTCATTTCTGACATTAATAAGAAATTAAAAGACCAGTCAAAACAGACTTGGCCAGCTGACCAATCAGAGCAGTTGGCTTATGGAAGGGGGAGGGGTTTACAGACTTTAAAGGGGTCCTATTACGCCCCTTTTACAAGATGTAAAATGAGTCTCTGATGTCCCTAGTGTGTGTATGTAAAGTTTCAGCTCAAAATACGACATAAATAAAGCTTTATAACTCTTTGAAACGTTCAAAAACTGTAATGGTGGACGGTTGCTTCTCACTCAGGACTGTTTATGCTAATGAGGGAGAGAAGGTCACTAGTGGGCGGGGCTTTCCCCCTCTGATGACACGTACAAAGGGAGAATGTCAATTAAAGTGTTTCTGCAGACTGTTTTTATCAAGTGTGACTAAATAAAATAGAATTAGTGACTTTTTACCATTAGAAGCTGGTTATATTCACACACCGGTGCCACACAACTGTGTTTAAACCCCTTATAAAAGTGATTTTGGCATAATAGCCAAGATTTTGGCATAATAGCATTAAGCCCTGAATTGATTCAAAAGAATGGTATCAAAATTATTCTAATATTAAATGCATATTCTGAGTAAATTTGTGTTTATAATTATAAGCAGAAAAAGATATTTCCCTATGGAGACCCACCTGTCCATGCAGAATGAGAGAGATAAACCTGAGTGATCAGCCGCACACGGCCTGGTCCTGGAGTCCTGAAATCTCCAGGTTTGGGGTGGATTATGTGAGACTGTCCATCTGGATACAGCACCTGTGGGACGACCAAGAACAACACTGTATAATGTTCATAAATTGTACATGTAACTACACTGATTTGCAGCGGTAAAGTCTTCCTGCAATGTGTTAATTTTGACTTATACGGCTCTGTGGAATACTTGATTCTGATTGGTCAGTCATGACATTCCAAGTTATTTATCTATTCATTTATTTATTTATGTTTAAATGGCAACATAGGTAATAAATTGGTATAAACTGGTGTCTTGGGATCATTTTAAGACAATCACTCAGCAAATGGAGGGTGAATCTATGATTTGTAACTTTTTTTTATATATAGATTTCATTTATAACAGTTTTTTATAAGCACAAAACAAAAACTTGTATACAATCTGCAATAATTTTTATACAAATGACAACCAAAAAAATATATATATAATTAAAAAGACATCAAATAAATAAATAAACAAACAGTCCATGTGTATTTTGTCCTGTAAAGTCTGTAAATTCAGTTTTGCTGCTCATTTTTGCCACAACACTCCTGTGAAAGAGATCTCAGGGTGTCTTTTCTAGTTAAATAAAGGTTAAATACATAAAAAATATTAAATACATAATTTACAGACATACCAATTTCCTAATAAACATGCATTATACTAAAAACATAGATGACAATAATAAAAAAGGCAATTTAAGATCTTTCCATTTAGTGATAAATATGTTAAAATTCTTGTAGGAGACATATTTCCCTTAAAATATTTTCAATATTTCAATACAACTTATAGCACAGGCTCATCCGGGTACTACAAATCATGTTGACCATTAGTGAATGAATATTTATAGGATGGAAAGTGTCTAAAAAGGGACACAGTTTGGTTTGTTCTTAATGCAGAAATCAAACTAAACACAAATATCACCTTTTTTTCTTTTGATGAAACAGTGTTATGGCTTTGTTTCCAAATGAATGCATGCAATGATTATACCCTGAACACAGTGTTGCATCTATCAAACAAGATGAACACCAAAAAGACCAAGAATAAAAATGATGGCCGATTGACTTATAATGCTCACCAATAATACATTTTTTTGATCAAAAACACAGTCAAAGTTGTACAATTGAGAAATATTATTAGTATTTCAAATCAAGGTTTTCTATTTGAAAACTTTCATTCATTCATTCTCCTTCGGCTTAGTCCCTTTATTCATCAGGGGTGGCCACAGCGGAATGAACCAGCATATTTTTTACACAGCGGATGCCCTTCCAGCTGCAACCCAGTACTGGGAAACACCCATACACTCTCACATGCGCGAGCACACACACACACACTCATACACTACGGCCAATTTAGTTTATTCAATTCACCTATAGCACATGTGTTTGGACTGTGGGGGAAACCCGAGCACCCAGAGGAAACCCACGCCAACACGGGGAGAACATGCGAACTCCACACAGAAATGCCAACTGACCCAGCCGGGACTCGAACCAGTGACCTTCTTGCTGTGAGGTGACAGTGCTAACCACTGAGCCACCATGTCGCATTATTACTTAGTCTTCAGCGTCACATGAAACAATTATGATATGATGACTTGATTATTCGTCATTTTTAAAACAGTTGAGCTTATTAATATACAGTTGTGTTTTAATGTCAAAGTTCAAAAAGAAGTAAAGAGGTTAAAGCTTCAGACCTGCACTTTGACTGTTGTCTGTGGATCCTGCACATGTTCAAGAGTAGCATCAATATCTAACGCCACCACCAGACCTGAGGTGAATCTCAGAGGATTGTCAGATTCTCCCGTCGGCTCGATAATCGTCGCTGACGCCCTGTGGATCTGACGAACACACACAAAAAACAGATAATTCAATAAACCTTTGCAAACAATAGGGTTACAACTCTAAGCAAAATGTCAAATTCCCTGACTGTTCCCTGATTTTCCCTGCAAATAATGCTTTTCTTACTTATAGTTTTTGTCTTGTTTCTAGTCCAAATATCAAAAAATTCTTAAACCAAGAAGCAATTTTTAGACAAGCGAAGAATATTGTCTTGTTTTAAGAAATAATGAGTCAAAATTAAGTGAGTTTTTCCTTAGAACAAGCAAAATAATCTGCCAATGGGGTAAGCGAAATAATCTTGTTTTTACTTTTGACATGAGATTATTTTGCTTCTTTTAAGGAAAAACTCACTTAATCTTGACCCATTATTTCTTAAAACAAGACAATATGTTTTGCTTGTCTTAAAAATGCTTCTTGTAATCTTCTTGACATCTAAGTAAGAAAATGATTTTTTGGAGTGTAAAAAACCCACCTTACTTTTTTACTTGAGAAAAATTACAATGGTTGCGTGGCCCGTGTAAATTAAAATGTGTCATGACTTCTGGTTTCATTCACTTCCATTCATTTTTAGCAAAACAAAACAACTTATGCTGCTTGATGTTCAAAATCATATTGTTTTAATATGTTTGATTGCTGTCTGAAAAACGGGAAAGGAATAAAATTGTTTCCCAAAGAATGTAAAATAAAAAACAAACATCAAAATGAAAAATAGGGCGTCACGGTGGCGCAGTGGGTAGTATAACCGCCTCACAGCAAGAAGATCGCTGGTTCGAGCCTCGGCTGGTTCAGTTGGCATTTCTGTGTGGAGTTTGCATGTTTTCCCCGTGTTGGCGTGGGTTTCCTCCGGGTGCTCTGGTTTCCCCCACAAGTCCAAAGACATGCGCTATAGGTGAATTGGGTAGGCTAAATTGTCCGTAGTGTATGTGTGTGGATGAATGTGTATGGATGTTTCCCAGTGATGGGTTGCAGCTGGAAGGGCATCCGCTGTGTAAAACATATGCTGGATAAGTTGGCGGTTCATTCCGCTGTGGCGACCCCTGATGAATAAAGGGACTAAGCCGAAAAGAAAATGAATGAATGAATTAAAAATAATTAAATGATTGTGAATCACTGGCTACTTCTTGAAAAGAATAAAATTGCACAGAAAATATTGACTAACCATAACAACAGGCAAACCACATGAAAAAACACACACAAAATACCCATTTTGATAAATGGAAAGTAAAATTTAAAATGAAATAAATAAATAAATAAATAAATAAATAAATAAATAAATAAATAAATAAATAAATCCATGATATTCCATGATTGGGGAAAAAATATATAAAATTATCTGACTTTTAATGTCTGGATTAAAACTTTAAAAATTCCATGATATTCAACCTCACTCATTTGGCTTTGTTGTTTTGTATGCTAAATTCTATTTTTTCTTTGTATAATTCTATGCATTGAGATGTATATACAGTTGAAGTCACAATTATTAGCCCTCCTGAGGTTTTTATTTCTTTTTTTAAATATTTCCCAAATTATGTTTAACAGAGCAAGGAATTTTTCACAGTATTTCCTATAATATTTCTTCTTCTGGAGAAAGTCCTAATTGTTTTATTTCTGCTGGAATAAAAGCAGTTTTTAATTTTTTTAAAACCATTTTTAGGTCAATATTATTAGCCCCCTTAAGCAATATTTGTTTTCAATTGTCTACAGAACAAACCACTGTTATACAATGACTTGCCTAATTACCCTAACTTGCCTAATTACCCTAACTTAACCTAAGTTAACCTAGTTAAGCCTTTAAATGTCACTTTAAGCTGAATACTAGTATCTTGACAAATATCTAGTCAAATGTACTGTCATCATGGCAAAGATAAAAGAAATCAGTTATTAGAAATGAGTTATTAAAACTAATATGTTTAGAAATGTCAAAAAAAATCTGTCCGTTAAACAGAAATTAGGGAAAGTAATAAAAAGGGGGCTAATAATTCAGGATGGCTAATAATTCTGACTTCAGCTGTATATGGTAGAAATGAATAATGTATTTATTATAGCCAAGTACAATATACAGTTTAAATGTGACACGTGTTTTCCTGGAGCATCTCTGAAGCTGAATATACCTGCTCAGGTAGTTTGAGATGGATGCATCTGCTCTGCCGCAATGTGGTTTGAAGGATTTTGACCAAATCAAGAGGTTTGCAGGCTGTCAGCCGAGGCATCAACTCTAGAAGCTTCTCCACAAAGCTGTCCTGAAAATGGGGCAACTCTGTCATGAAGAGCCTGAGGAAAAAAAGCATGAAAACAGTCAGAGATTTTCCACATATAATCACAACATCTATACAGCATAAACAGTGTAATACCTCTGAAACGACTCCACGTCTTGCAGGAATTTCTCACAAACACCAAGAACTCGATCGACTCTGTTATGTGGAAGAATAAAGATGATCAGTTTTACAAATCTTGACAACTTATTTTGTCAGCAGTAGGTATGATATTGGATTTTTGCCAATATCTGATAAGCCAATGCTGAACTTTTGTGTTAATATACAAGTGTCAGATTCTTTAGCCCATTATTGAATCCACTTATTTAAGTCCACTTATTTATTTACATAAATGTGTGCAAATATATATTTATTCAGTTTTTATATGAATTTCAGTATTATTATTGAATGATATGCACGTTTATATCATTTATGTACAACACAGTTTCAGTATTTTCGTAGATATATTATATGAGACTTACTTTAACAAGCAAGTGGTTCTAATTGTGTTTGCATTGTAAATCTTAAATAAAAGTTAAACATTATTTTCATACATGTTTTCAGGTCCTATACTCTCACATTATAGAGATGATCAGTTTTACAAATCTTGACATCTTATTTTGTCAGAAGTAGGGATGATATTGGATTTTTGCCAATATCTGATAAGCCAATGTACAGTATTTTTTAACCACTGTTGGCCAATAGCTGACACTACCTTTTTTTGCTTCTGAATTTTTGTGTTAATATACAAGAGAAAAAATTTTTTTTGCGCTTTACTGAGTCTATTTAGTTTTACTCATGTAAATGTGTGTAAATATATATTTATTCAGTTTTTATACTAATTTTAAATACATATATACACATTTTTATATACAAAGTACACTGAAATGGAGGACATCTGTAGTTTTTGTAAGGCAGATAAAGAGAGCCTTTGCCATTTATTTTTTGAATGCAATGTTGTAAATAGTTTCTGGAAGGATCTAGCAAAATATATTTTTTAAATGACAAAACTTAGTTATTATTTTACATTAAAATATATAATTTTTTATTATGAAAACAAATCTTCAATTTATTGTTAATCTCTTTATTTTATTGGCAAAATTTCACATACACAAACAGAAATTTTGTGCCCACATTAACAATTTTTTGTATCGATTTAGATTTTTTTAAATTTCTACTGTGAAATATGTATCAATTATTATAATAGTTTTTTTGATTCCCCTGTTAATTCTTTTTTTGTTTACATTTTATATTGTGTTGTATGCATGTTCCTTATGATTTGTGCAATAAAAAAAATAATTATAATAAAATATATATATAATAATAATAATAATAATAATAAATAAATAAATAAAATAAATAATAAATAACAATAAAACATAAAAAAAATAAAAAAATAATAAAAAATAATAAACAAATAATAATAAATAAATAAATAAATAAAAAATAAAAGTCATAATGAATTACAATTTCAAATATATTGAAATAAGTTCTGACCCTCGTTTGGATCGCGCCATCAGGATGAGCTGTAGCGCTTTCGCTTGCAGCCGAACGTTGTGAATGGTGGCGATCTGCTGCTTCTCTAGACCGCTGTACAGGAACTCCAGCTTATAGGTCTCGTCCAGGATCTGTCATACATCACAATTGAATTGACAACAATGATACATCAGTAGACAATTATTTGGTGGACTGCTGTGTGTGCTTAAAGGAGACCTATTATGCCCCTTTTTACAAGATGTAAAATCAATCTCTGATGTCCCTAGAGTGTGTATGAGCAGTTTCAGCTCAAAATACCACACAAATAATGTTTTATGACTCTCTGAAACTGACCCTTTTAGGCTTTGATCCTAATTGTGGCGTTTTGGTGACTGTCGCTTTAAATTCAAATGAGATTGTGCTCTTTTTAGAAGAGGGCAGAGATACAAATGCTTGTGTCAGTATAGTGGCAGATTCAAAAACAAGACTAACGTCATATGTTAATGAGGGAGAGATGGTCACTAGTGGGCGGGGCTTTCCCGCTCTGATGACGCGTACAAAGGGAGAATGTCAATCAAAGTGTTTCTGCAGACTGTTTTTATCTTTTTTTTTTTTTTT